>JABUQX010104231.1:20000-22500 GCA_015478945.1 Trachelipus rathkii
AACAATACTTTCAAATCACTTTACATCAATCCTGAGTTTATTCAATAACATAAGTTTTTCATCACAAAAGCATTAACAAAGCAAAAAAGAGGTACTATAGCACTTTTCCGAAAAAATAAAGACAACACCTCACATTCTTACCATTCCGTCAATTACATTATATTCGTTAAAATCAAATATTACCAAAAATATTACCCTCATTCCGTCAAATAACATCACCATTAAAAAACATTCTCAAAACCCCAAAACGAAAGAAAATCTCCCCCAAAGCTTTATATATATAACATCCCCTGCAATACTTGCAATAAAACATTATATAGGTGGAACTATAGATTTTGAAAAGAAGAAAAAATCAGCATATAAACAGATGACCTGCACAAGGACAGCATAAATTCAGCTTTAACAAGTCATAGGCGTAACACAGGCCACTCTATGAATATCAGCAATATAAAGATGATCAGAAATATCAATCACACGAACCATCGCAAAATCATGGAATCCCTTTTCTTTATAATAGTAAGCAATTTTTTTCTACAAATTAGCATCCCGGTGGAAGTTAAGATAGATTTTATACAAAATGAATATCTGAAATCATCAAAATATTTCAACAACACCATGAAGAAAAAAGCAGACCAACTGAAACACACTTGAACTGATGAAGATCAAGAAAGAAATCCAGTCCCTTAGCCTGCAGAGGTCTCGCGTGTCGGGACGAAAATTAGCTTTCCTTTTTAAAATTTATTTCATTAAAAAAAGTGTCTTTAACAATGTTTTTAATTGTGTACATTTAGTAAATAAAATGAAGTGACAGTAAAGCACAACACTAAAAAAGAATCCAAGGGCCTCCTCTCTAAAGTATATATATATATATATATATATATATATATATATATATATATATATATATAGTATATAATATAATAACCTATATACTATATTATATATATATATATATATATATATATATATATATAATATATATATAATATATATATATATAATATATATATATAATAATATATATATATATAATATAGAATATAGAATATTAAATAAAATAAAAAATTATATTAAAATCAATTAAATAAATAAAAGCATGGTGCAGAACCATGTTTGAAGCTAAATCAATAAGAGATGAAGCCAATAAATAACAAAATACATTAATATATTTAAACGAATTATACTTGTACTATTAATTTTCCGATTCGTTTGATATTATAAATTTCGAATATTTTGTATGATAAAAACTCGGAAAAAATTATAATTTGGCCCTCAATTTTAATTGAAAGTCAATATTAAACTATTTAATATGAAAGAATATGAAATTATATTTCATAACTTTATCTTCATACAGATTATAATCTCAAGGAAGTAATAGAATAAATTATTTTTTTTTATTTGTTTTTGATTTAACCCTCTAATTTAGTGTAAATTTACAGTTACCCGGTTGAAAACCCCGGTTTTTTCCTGATTTTTGGCGGGGCCGGGGCCGGGGCCGGGGTAGCTAAAAACTGGCCGGGGTTGGCCGGGGCCGGGCCGGGCCGGGCCGGGGCCGGCCCCGTCGGTTCTAAGGTCATAACTAGAGGCGAATTGCAAATGAGAATTGTCGGCGTAGAAAATAAGTGACTCAAAAAATAAATTTTCAATATAAGAATTTTCAAGCCATCTTTTCAAGCAATAAAAATATACAAAAAAAAACTTAAAAGCTTTAAAACGAGTTATGCGGCCATGTAGCCTTTTGTACGTGCGGGAGGGGGGAGGAGGAGAAGGACGAAGAGGGTGGCATGGTATTAATTGACCGAAAGGTTCTTCAGTAAGCATTGCATTGGTCATAAATTAACAATAATAATCTAAGCCCTGAAGGAGATGCAGTAAGTGTTATATATATATATATATATATAGCAAATATAATATATATAATATAATATTATAATATATAATATATATTCAATAATATATATATATACTATTATATATATAATATATATATATATACTAACATAAGTACTAAATTATATATAGTAGATAATTATTTTGGAGGTAAAGTGGAAAAGACCGCGCGTCCACCCCCCATCCATGATCCCGTATCCAGATCCAAAACTTATGAATTTGACGTTGCAGTTTTATAATTTGAGTAGAACTATGAAATCGTGACAGAAAAAGCTTTTAGTGACATTAGTTGATTCATGAAGGCATATTTTGACTCTGTTGGAGAACAATAATCTACTGACGAAGTAGAGCCAAAATATACCTTGATATATTCGGATTGCATAGTAATGAAGAGTGATTAGCAATTGGGTGATTAGTTGAAATTTCTTTACGACCTCATTCACAAACATTAAAACCCAAGTTTATGGAATGGGAATCAGTATCGGATTATCTTATATACCTAAACGGGTTTCACCACCCTACAAGTGAGAACACAGATGAAGGACAGCACTCAGAATATGTAAATTCTAAGTCATTCTGTACATACTGTGAGAGTCGCTTAACAATTCTT
>JABUQX010104231.1:37500-59687 GCA_015478945.1 Trachelipus rathkii
ATATATATATATATCAATATGTGAGTATGTTTATAATGTATATAGGTATATTATATATATTAAATATATATATTATATATATTTGTGAAGGTGGGCAAAATCGTTCATGGCTCCGAAGGATGAGTCACGAAAGATATGTAAAACAACTAGTCAAGTATCCCCTATGTTTCTTTATTTCAACTGCCTAATTTTAAACAAAAACCGCAAAATCATACGAAAAGATGCCAGATTCGCTAGGAAAATATCTAAATATCAGAAATATTTTTACAGTCTGGCGAATCTGGCATCTTCCATATGAACTTGGCATTTGTTGTTTAAAAATTACGATTGAAATTAAAAAAACAGTTCGGAATACTTGATTTACTTTTTCTTACATATCTTTGGTGACGTCGTCCGGAATCATGAATGATTTTGCCTATCTCCTAATATATAGTAAAAAATCAAATATGTTTTCTATAAAAAGAAAAATTTATAAAATTTTATTAAAATTATGTTACTACCAAAATAATAACTTGTTATATATAGATTTATATTAAAATATTTTGTTTTTGTACGAGATAACTTTCAAGCTTGTTATGATGTAGCTGTAAAGTTTGCTCATCTGACTGATGACTTGATGAAATGGATGTAGATCTTGTACTGATGAAAGACTTCCTTCCTATAAAAAGGCAACGGCACAAACGCTTTGCTGGCGAACTGTGCAATAATATGACAACACTGCTGCAGCTTCTAAACAAATAAAGAATTACTCGCATTGAAAACCGCATTGAACAACGATTTGACAGATCAGCAACATCATCGTTGTATGCTGATCTCTCACTTCTTCACCCAAGAAATTTTGATTAAGGTAGGTAACATCAGGATCTATGAAAGAGCTGCATAAACATTTGTTGAGATTTGTGATGGTAAGTCAATGCGGAACAACTTACGAACAGAACTGCTAGGCCTTGGAGAACACGTGTCAACACTGAAAAAATCAATAGCGGATGCTTATACGAAAGTGCCCTGCATACTGCAGGAAGACCATCGACTGTGAGCTGAAACTGACTGGAAAGACTATGAAAGTACATGTAAGTCCTTCACAGCTTGTCTCTCTCTGCTGTTACAAGGTGTCTCAAATTGAACCTCTTCACTGACGCCTAAAGAGCATTGGGCTTGCTTACAAGCTGTTGCTAAGGTCCTTGTGTAACAAGTGGCATCGTGAATGGTCTTTTCTACTTTGAAGAAAATCAAAAGCCGTCTGAGAAGTACAATGACGCAAGAATATGTTGAGACGTTCCTGCTGATTCATTTGGAAAAGGGATCCAAGCTAAACTTGAGAACAATTTCATTGATGGTGTGGCTGTCAAAAGCAGCGAACTACGCAAGAACCTACTTCATTAATGAATTAACATTTTAGGCCTTATTCTTATTCTAAACATGATTTTATGTGGCTATGTTCTTCTGTTACTTAAAAGAAATGCATTTTTTGTGAGTTATTTAATTTATTTTTTTTGATTTTTTTATAAAATAAAATTCAATCATTTTGTCAGCATCAAATAAAATTATTATAACCAAGAAGGCGTGTGATCTAGCTTTGGTACCTATTCGTGTATATATAATATATATAATATTATATATATAATATATATATATATATATATAAATAATAAATAAATATTTATATTTAATAATATTTGTGTATATATTATATATATATATATATATATATATATATATATATATATTTGACATTATTGGCGATTAGCAGGTGAATGGAGCCCCGAGAAGGTATAAACACACAAATCAAGCTCTTGAATAGAACCCGAGAAGGTATAAACACAAAATCAACTCTTGATATTATTAGCCTTGTGAAATAGACCGTCAAATATATTTATTAGGATTAGGTAGAAGACTCTTAGTTATAGTGTTATGTTCATACAACAGTATAAAAAAAATGTTTCATGCTACAGTATAAATAATATAAGAGAAAAGGAAACTTTATGTAGCATATATAATAATAATATCAGGTACAAGAATACTGTTGAAATGAATATACATAAAAAGAAAAAATTAAAAAAAAAAACACTAATAAATATTTTATATTTACATTAGTCAACCTTCTTCTCATACGTTCTTTTTAAAAAGGATATTTTCAACAGTGGTAAAGGGTAACTATTTCAAAAAAAAAAAACAATATATATATATATAATATTATATAATATATATGTATATATATTATATATATATATATATATATATATAATAATATATAATATATATATACTATATATATTTTATATATATATCTATATATAGTATATATATATATTTATATTTTATATATATATATTATATATTGTAGTTATATATATATATATATATTTCGTCCCTGCGGGAGGGGTTCTAGACCGAGCGATTCTTACTTAACGCTGGTGGGATCTGCGGATCCCTCCCTTTTGGCACGCCGCCGCTAGTGGCTTCAAAAGTGGGCGCGAAAGCCGAACTTGAAAAATGTTATATAAGATCTTTTTTGCAGTTATTAAAATAGTTACTAATGATGAATGAATAAAAGAAACACAGAAAAAAAAAGGGAAAAGTAACAATATGTTAATGAATTTGCTATGCTTGTATAGTGGTGAGTGTGCTGGACTCGCCCGGGCTAGGACAACGAAAGAAAAAGTGGATTGAGTCCATAAAGGAATGATCTGGAGGAGGCGCAAATGTGAGTTTGGCAGAGTGCGAAGAAGAAAATGTGGGCTATAATAGGAGTGAAAGGTCGGCGGTTTTAGTGAGAGGGTATTTGGTGTAGTGGCCTACTGCAAACCTTGTTGCCAGCGGGTGAACACAGTCGACATGCATGGTCTATTATGTGAGTCCTGGTCCTTCGCGGTCCCATGAATGGCTCTAGGGTGGACCCTTTTTCTGACTGCGAAGATGGTTTTCATCTAATAGTGTATATTTTTCAAGATGGGGTGCGCTGTTTAAGTTGACTTTCAGGCTTTTCTTTTCGAACCACTTGTCTGTTATTATTCTTAAAAACTCTAATCTCTATCTTTTTCTGTAATTTTCAACGGTGGCTATGCTATAACGAAGGCAAACATCTTACCCCCATTCCAATGGGAAAAAAGGTGGCTGATTAACGATAAAACATTTTATTATCTAAAGCCTCGTCAGTATCAACTATATTATATAGAAGCTTCTCGCCGTGTACTTATACAATAGGGGATCCGTATAAGTAATATTACTACTACATGAGTATATATTATTATATATAATAAGTAAATGATATATAAATATCGCTTAGTGATATTCTATGATAAACCTATAATATATATGTTGTGTGTGTGTGTGTGTGTGTGTGTGGTGTGTGGTTGTGTGTGTGTGGTGTGCTGTGGTGTGTGTGTGTGCTGCTGTGTGTTATAGTGTGTGTGTGTGGTGTGTAGGTGTGTGTGAAGTGTGTGTGTGTGTGTTGTGTTGTGTGTGTGTGGTGTGTTTGATGTGTGTGTGTGTGGTGTGTGTGGTGTGTGTAGTGTGTGTGTGTGTGTGTGTGTGTGTAGGGTGTGTTAGGTTTGTTGTGTGTGGTCATGTGTGATGTGTGTGTGTGTGTTTGTGTATGATGTTGTGATGTGTGTGTGTTTTGTGATGTTGTAGTGTGTGTGTGTTGTGTGTGTGTGTGTGTGTGTGTGTGGTGTTGTGTGTATGTGTGAATTGTCTGTGTGTGTGAGTGTAAGTGTGTTGTGTGTGTGTGGAGGGTGTCTAGTGTGTGTGAGTGTGTTTGTGTGTGTGTTAGTGTGTTGTGTGTGTGTGTGTGTGAATGTGGTTGTGTGTGTGATGTGTATTGTGTGGATGTGTATATATAAGTTAACAGAAAACAGAGAATTAAGTTCATTATTTGCACATCACATCTTTAATTCAATGATACTATTATATTTTCTAATTAAATATATGTATATATAATTATATTATATATATTATTATAATTAAATTAAATCTTTTATATGAGCAGGTATATACAGGTACAAACTACTACTACCAATCAAATATATATATATATATATATATATATTTTTTTTTTTTTGAAATAGTTACCTCATCTCATGGCTGCGACTTAAATCACATACTATGTTTAGTAAATATCCTATTTTAAAAAGAACGTATTAGTAAGTAGAAAGAGTTTATAATCCATATAATAGTAAATAAAATATTAATTTAATTGTTTATTTTTTTTTTATTTATTCTTTTTATGGTATCTTCCATTTACATAACAATATATAATCTATTTAGATATCATTAGTATCAATTTATTTATTTATATATATTCGACTACTAATTAATTATTTCTTTAATTCTCTTATAATTATTATTATACGTAGCATGAAAACATTTTTTATACGTGAGTTATGTATGAAACATTTATAACTACTAATACATATGGAGATCTCTATCTTAATCCTCACATACTTATATTTGGCGGGTCTATTTCACAAGCCAAACATTCTAAGAGTTGAACCTGGAGTGTTTTATTTACCTTCTCTCGGGCTCCTCATTCCAATGAGTAACTGGGTGTAGTATATATATATATGTTTAATCTTCTACGGGTCTCCAATATATATATATATTGATATATTATATATATAAATATCGGTAATATATATATATCAAATAAATATATATAATATATAGTTATTATATAGTTGTTATATAAACTTATTATACTATATATATAAATATAGTATTAAATTAATTAAGTATATATTAATATATATGAGGATATATAATATATATTAAATATTAATATATATATATATAATATATATATATATATATATATTATATATAATATAATATTATATATATATATATATTATATATTATATTATATTATTTCTGTATATAATAATTGAGATAAATCTTAGAGGATATACATATAAGGTCGGTTTAAAAGAATTTAAAAGGAAAAAGAATAAAGTTTAGCAAGATCTTTCGGACAAAAATATTTCTCATTTTAGTGTCTATGAAAACAGAACAAAAAACATGAACTTTCAATAACTGCTTCAATCAACAACTAATCATTGGATATCATAAGTATAAGAAAGAATATACATGGTTAGGTTAAACAGTTTCAGATAGGCCTCACCCAATATATTTTTTAAGTTCTAAACTTTGAGAAGTATATATTTAATCTTCTATATATGACGTTCCAAATTCACAAGTGTTTTAATATATATCCTTGAAGAGTGAATAAACATAGTTTCGAAGATCTTGCTGAATTTAATCTATATTAGCTGCTTTAGGAAAGCATTATTATTCACTGTCCTTGCACTTTAATGACAAGTTCATATTAGATAACACAAAAAAGATTCTTATCAATGGCTTGCATCTGCGCAGATAGCCACATCAACAGCATGTGGCTTCATAAAACTTAATTTCAATTTGTGCTGACAAAAGATTGAATTTGAAAATACAAAATCACTAACAATCAAATTAATTTAACCATAAACCACTTCAAACACTCACCGCCAAACAACGACTTTAAGTCAGGTAAAACAAACATGTATCTTTATAATCGCCATACTTTTCATCTTCTCAATTTCACACTGAGTCTTTATTTGAGTTGTCTATGAAAAAACCAAAGAAACATTAACGCAAAGATAACAGACCACCGTATCCTATTTAAGCCATCAAGATGAAACATAGGCAATAACACTACCGCCCTGTTCTACCTAGAAGTAAAACAATAAAGAGCCCCTAAATGATTGATATCTGACATAAGCTCTCTTCATGGACATGTGGTAAATGTCCACTTTAATGACTACCGCTCTGAAAACAGTGTTTGAGTCGGCATTCCCTCTCATATATCGCTGCAACGTAATAATTCGCCTCTTACATCGGCCCCATGCTCTATTGGCCCAGTCTACAGAGCCGTAAATACAATTTTCGACCTTACTCTGTATTTTCACAATAGGCCATATCTTTTAAGTCCCTCTTTGTAAGGTGTTGAGAGCTTGCAGTCCCCTTCTCTATCTCCCACCTCCTAATTTCGCCAATACCTTATGCCTCCGCAGCTCTAACAGTTCTTAGAGGCC
Organism: Trachelipus rathkii; assembly: GCA_015478945.1. Classification (NCBI taxonomy): domain Eukaryota; kingdom Metazoa; phylum Arthropoda; class Malacostraca; order Isopoda; family Trachelipodidae; genus Trachelipus; species Trachelipus rathkii. The sequence continues at coordinate 43,569 of JABUQX010104231.1, forward strand.
ATTATCACTTCTCCTCTATTTCGCCACCTTACCGCCATCTCTATACACATCTTTGTAGGCGTCATCTCCTCTAATTTAAGAGCACCAAATCCTTTATCCTTCTTCTATAACATGTCCCTTTTGTCGTGTCCAATTCTCCCGCTATTTCGTCAACACACAACTACTCCAACTTGCCATTTCAGTTGCGGTCCTAATTTCTAGATATTATGTAACACCCAAGACTCTTGTTAGGTTAAGACAAATTCTATTATTTGTAAATTATTAATTATTTATTATTACTTATTTATTTATTATTCATTATATATTATTATTAGTTATAGTATAACTTATCATAAATATATAGTTAAATTATTATTACCCTATTTTATTCACTATATTAGTATATGTCACCATCTTTATTTTTTATCTAATTAACATGCGGATGACCCCATTTTTTAATAAGATGTTTTACTGTCGCAGCCTAAAAAACACTTGTAGTGCCCATATCACGCATCCTTCTTCAATGGTCATTTTATAGTAAGGAGCGCTCTATTTGTTGGAGGATGGGATTTCTATGAGGAGTACCCATATGTAATAGGAGAGAGGAAGAAGCTGTGTAGGGACTCCTTCATATTTGTATAACCTTTGTGATTATTTGATCTATAGTACCCGCTTCCAGCCTTTACAGTATTTCCAAGTCACTCAACTCAGGAATTGTCTACTTTATCCTGCAGTATTGCAGGTGCTAGAATATATATTATTATCGTATATAAAATACATTATTCGTCATATATATTGATTATTTTTCAAGTGTTGACCTACGTGTTTCCAAAGTAACTGACTTCTAAACTTCTGTTCTCAGTTGATTATAATCTCGATAATTTAGTATAACTCAATAACTGGCACATCACACCTCGGCATTATGTTTGCTTGCTAAATATGCTCTTACTATATATAAGAATCATACTTGAATTAGTATAATATATATATATTTATACTACTATATTAAATCATCTACTCATAGTATTTCGTCATGCCTCTAAAGCACGATGGCAGGCTCAGTTAGAAGACGCACAATCACAACGAATATCTCAAAATACGCCCGCTTGTATGTTTACATCAGGCTCATACCAGGAAAAGGAATGAGTTCGCTGATAATGCCTGGTCTGCAATTTAGTGTGGCAAAGGTAAAACAAAATCATTTGTCCTCACACACCAATATAATAAGAGACCACAAAAAAAATGAGAAACAAAAAATTATAAATACTCTAACACAACTAGGACAGTAGAATTATCCCAGCGAAAAGGAATAACATTTTTTGGTATTGCTGGTATTAGTATTTTTGGGATAGGGACAATGCATGTACAAAGAAATACAAGGAAAGTAAATAATATATGTTATTGTAATAATTATAGACATATGATTTAGTATGTTGCCTATTTAGAGACCTTTGTATTGGTTCGTTTTTACTGCGTCTAAACCATAAATAGACTTTCCCTAATTAATTTTGCTTTTGTTTTTTTAATAAAAAGAATAACCCAACGCGGGGTAGTTGACTAATTCCCCCTCGTCGTCTCTAAGGGGTATGGAAAAACGTTTCCCCCCTGTGTTCGCCGTGCGGCTCGAGCCCCTAAATTGCCGTGTAATACCTTTACAAATAATATATATATTAGAATACTATCTCCATAGACACATTCAAACAACATAGATACAAACAAATTTAGATTTTTTTTTGTTTGTGTTTTTTTACATTTTTCCTAACCAAAATTTACAAAGATTCCAAAAATATATTCATTTTCCCTGTAGCTATTGTAGTTTCGAGATTTATGAATTTTTTTTTTTTTTTTTTTTTTTATAGTTTCCTCGGTAAATTTTGCAAGGAATTGCCGCAAAGTTCTTTTCAACGCGGTAGTCTGTAATGTAGTTTTTGTAGATACCATTGGATTGTGGCTTCCTTCTAGATGGCTGGCCTAATATATATATAATATATATTATATACCTATATAATATAAGTCATAATATATATATATCTAGATATACTATAATGAGTATATATATATATATCTAATATATAATATATAACTATTATATACATATAGCTACATTTAAATTATAAACTATACTAATATTAGTATATCATTATGATAATAAGTTTATATATCGTAACAAATACAATATGACATCAAGTGAAGATATATATATTGTGTATCCGTTAATTAATTATTTTTGTGCTCTTATAACACGTAATTTTTTTTCAAATTGATTGATAATAACTAATAATAAAATAAATAAAAGATGATGTACATTAGAAAGAATATTGATTAATTTTAAAATTAGTAAAATAGAAATAATTAAAGGATTAAAGATCTAATCAACGACCTTTTGCTATGAGGATATGAAAATCGTTTTTTATGTTTTAAATACGTTGATAAGAATTTAAGGTTGTGGATAATAAAAATTATTTATCTCTTTTTTTTACGGGTGATAGAGAATTCGGTCTATATTGAATTTTTTTTTTTTCCATATAGATCTGATTTTGTATTACTTAACAACACACTTAATCCTATAATCTGAACTTAAGAAAGAAGCCCTAAGAGCCAAAACCGTACTAACCTATTTATGGGATTTTCGAAGATGCTGTAAAACCATAATACCTAACCTATTAGTGGATCATGACGATGCAGTAACCTATATTCCTAAACGCTAGATGGATCTACTTTAGTCCGTAGACTTTTTTTTGTTTTAGAGGGTTTTATTATAATAAGCTTTATATGTATTTCAGAAATGAGTTACGGAGTCTTCTCGCGTCCTCAAAACAGTATCACTGCAACAAACGTTCATGTATACGATGCTTAACAACGGAGAATTTTATTAAAATAATTACCTTTTTTTATCGATATATTCTCAAAAATATTTGTGATCTCACTATCTCTATCAACAGCTGAAAATTTATTGTAACTATGTTACATAGATAAACAAAAAGACAAGATATTAATTCGAAGATAATTACCCAATATATTTTCAAAGAGAAATTAATTATTTTATAAAATTATTTTCCAATTCATAACATATATTTAAACCAACCTCAATTTTACAGTTTTTGTTCCCACTCAAAAATCCTATCCAATTCAACTAGATACTGTATATTAAAAGTTTTCTGGAATTCATATTTAGTATAAGTCTATTTACTCCTATGGTATATAAGTTCTTTTATTTCGAGAGAGGTAATGATATTATTATTAGTCGATTATTATATATATATAATATATTATGATTTAATAAATCTTAGGCTAAGTTATGTAATAATATTAACAATTGATATTCTGACAATAATAATAGTCAGTAAGGTGAGGCATTAAGATATCGTGTGTGTGTGTGTGTAGGTGTGTTGTGTGTGTGTGTGTGTGTGTGTGTTGTTTGTGTTGATGTGTGCTAGTTGATGTTGTTGTGTTGTGTGTGTGCTGGTGTGTGTGTGTGTGTGTAGCTGTTGTGCATGTTGTGTGGTGTCGTTCGGTGTGTGTGGCTTGAGTGTGGCCCATTGGATGTGTGCTGGTGTAGTTGTGTTGTGTGTGTGTTGTGTGTTGTGTGTTGTGTGTGTGGCTGCTCCAAGTGTGTGTGTTGTGTGTGTTCGCCCATACATGTGTATATGTGAGTCTAGTGTAGTTATTGAGTGTATATATGGTGTGTGGTGTGTGTGTGTGTGGTGTTGTGTGTGTGTGTGCTAACTTTGTTCTCCTATTTTCTCAGGTCAAGGTTTATGTTAAACGAATTATTTAATATTTACAAATATTATTACATCATCTAGTATATAATATTATATTTAATATACTTATAGATATTATATAATACGTACTTATAATATATATTTATATACTAATTTAACCTATCACATAAAGTCTGTTCTCTATCCTTAGAAAATGGTATTTGCCAGGTCTATTCAACCACTAAAATCTATCTAAAAACTGTTATTATTTTCATAAATTTTTATTTGATTGAAAGTTTTTTTCTGCACACTAACAGAATAATCTCTCTGAAAAATAAAATTCCTATAGATAATATAAACAATAAAGTTTCTTACGTTTTCATTTAATTTCCATTGCATTAAGCATTAGTTGCAATATTTAACTTACAAATCTTCTGTAGGAGATAGTATCTCCTCAAAACCAACGATCAGATATACTTTGATGATCCTCCTGCCTTGCTACGGATATAAAAGATCTATTTTATAGATTAAACACCTTACTGACTATTCCGTTCATTATGCTGAATTATAGTTTCCTCTTTACCTATATTATACAATATCCTCCTCGTTTGTATTACTTTTCATTTTATTTTCCCTCTATATCACAGATTATTTCCCCTTATATAATCCTCCTTATCTTCCCTGACATAAAATTCCAAAAAATCAGATTAATATATCTATTGATAATGCCATCCCGCTGCTACTGAGGAGATATAAATATATGAAGATATATATAAAGCACCCTTCTAAGTTCTCGTTCCAAATTCAATACCTCACACATTAATACCTTCCTCTATACCTTTATACACTCTAATTTCCTATTCAAATTTCCTTAATATCCTCCTTTAACTCCATCAAAACCAAACGTATCAAAATATACTTTAAAATAGAATCGCTCTCTGCTGCTACAAGGAGCTATTATTAAAATGATAATATAAACATATAAAATAATATAATATCATAACCTTTCAAAAGATTTTCGTGTGATTAAATTCTTCTAATAATATAGTACATACATCCATTACATGTTCACACCTTCTCTCATGATTAACTCATGTCTTGCCCATATCTGCCAAAAAGTTGATTATTTATCGTAACATTCTTGAAATTATTTTATCCAATAATAACATGCGCACTAAATCTTTCAGTCAATTCCATTGAATAATATCTATATCATAAATTCAGTATATATAGAAGAGACTCCGAGCTGTATACTTGTTATTCAGTTGGGTACGTTACTATTTATTAGTTATAGTGCTGATAATATTCTAATATTTCATATTAGTAACTTAAAATAATATCACTCAAATAATAATAATACATTGAATAATAATAATAATAACTAATGAATATCCGTTCAGCTTCACTCTTACAAAATAAAATAATACATCTCAAATATAGCTTTGGAACTAATTCATAATAAAATAATAATAATAATATAATAATAATAATAATAATAATATATAATAATAAATTTATTGATAGAATTGTGGCTTAATAGTTGTGACTTATTTAGGAATTAGGGTAATTTGCAAACACATAGCTAAAAGACTATTCTTGGTATATATAATAAATAAAAAATTCCTTGTTGCACAACCCCGCCGCACGGCGTTTATGTTTCAGGATATAGTTAGGAGTATTGTTGGTTAGAGCTTTTAGTTTAGGGTGCATTTAGCTGTGTTCATATGAGAGGTTAATGGTTAAGGATATTTACTAGGTTTAAGATTAAAGTACTTAGGTTAGGTTATTTAGTTAAGTATTAAGTTAATAGTAGGTTTGAAGTCTTCAGTACATGTCTTTTGTTGCATATCGTTAGAAGATAACGTCCTGTTGACTATCATCTTATACTTATCTTGGGACGTAATAGGTTCCGTTTATTCTTTATTTCATTGAATCACACCTCGCCACAAAATTTAGAGCAAAATGGAAGACTTTAATCATGTCACGTTACAACTATTAAAACGACTAATACACAAACTTCTTTACTACTTATCACCAAGCTATTACACACCTCTACATATACATCTTACATTATTCCTTAACAACGATTCAATATAAAAAAACTTAAAAATACTAATCTTACTCACATAACAAGTAACAAAAAACATAATTTTCTAATTTCATTTACTAATCTTATTAATATTGAATATCGTTATTTAAAGTTGGGACTGCACTCTACATCTCTTTTATCTACGGTACCTATCTCGAGCTCAAATTTTTGGCCTATCATTTAATTATTTCCTGGCTGACTAATTACAGAGACCTGGAATATTCTAAATTCTGTACATGTCGGACGCGTAATAATATGCATAAAACTGCATATCTTTTATGACTTTTATTGCTAATAATTTCAAATTCTACCAACTGTAACCTACTTAGTTTCGATGCAATAAGCATTAAATCCAATTATATATATATATATAGATTTATATAATAATAATTACTATGATAATGAATGTTAGTTATATATTAATATTATTATATATTGTAATTATAATGATATTAATATTCTATTGAATCTAGTTATAAAATGAGAACCGTGGTTTTTCATATTATTAAATGAAATCATTACGATTAGTCTTTTATTGAAAAATTGTAGATAGTATGTATGATTATGATGAAATGAATATAATAATAATATATATATACTAATATATATATCATATTAATTAATAGTTATTTAGTAAAATAAATATAGAAATATATTATAAGGGAGTATTTTAATACTTCTCTCTTCTTTTCAGTGGGAAAAGAACAAGAGAAAATAAAAAAATATGAGGTCTACCAAATTTTCAGTGTTATAAAATGTATTCTGTGAGAATCTTATTCAAAAAACTAACGACAGCACTGCATTTTCTCATGAACGTCGTCTGCATATCCTCTCTCTGCTCTGCTCTCTCCTCTCTCTCTCTCTCTCTCTCTGGCTCTCTCTCTCTCTCTCTCTCTCTCTCGTAAGGGTACATAAGCTAAATTAGCTTGTTATCATTCTGGGAGATCCCCCCACGTAACTTATCGAAGCATTCATAATTGAATTTGTAGAGCACTATCAACGTCAACCTGCTTCATCACTGCACCAATTATAGTGAATTCCGATAGACAAAGTAAAAAGAAAAGAAATATCGAAGAAATGACGCTATAAAATGTGTATAATGAAGGTTCTGCGAATTTTATTATATATTTATCATCACAAACATTTTAGACATACACTAACTTGCAAATATTCTTCTCTTCGTCAATAACGCGGCCTACGCACACACTACCGAACCCTACACACATCACCTACACATCACATTTCAATCTACACCGATTCAATCTTAAGAAAAATGAACACTAATCAGAGGCTCAAGGGAACACACGCCACCACACACAATATACTTACTCTCTCTCGTCTCTTCTCTCTCATCTCATCCGGAACTCACAAGAACTGTAATAATATTTTGAAATATTAGTAATTCAAAAGTATCCGCACTATCATTAAGTAGCATATACGTAGTATATATAGTATATATATAAAATATATATAATATATATAACTTATTATATATATATAATATATTATAATATATATATATATATATATAATATATATCATATATATGCCATTATATAATATATATATACTATAATATAATATATAATACTATAAAACTTAGATATATATATATATATATCTATATATCCATATATCTATATATAATTGCCTATACTATATATTAGTATTATATATATTATATATATAATATATATTTTATTATATATATATTATATATAAATATAATAAATATAATATAATATACTTTATATTATATATATATATATTATTTATAATATCTATTTAAGTAATAATCTATTATATATATATATATAATATATATATATATATATATTATATATATTATATATATATATATATATATTAATATTATATATATAATATATAGTAGTGTCGCATTATGCTGCTACATGGTCACGAAGTAGGTAATTGCCTGATTCATGTTTTATTAATTTTGCATCCTCTGAGTAAACAAAATCTCACTCACATCAATTTTTATATACATATTCCACCACACTATTAGTTATTAATATATCATATATATATATTATATCAATATATATATAATACTTATATATATTATATATATATATATAATATACTATATTAATATAAATATAATATATATATATCTGAAACTACATAAAATCATCTTCTAATAAATGCTACTTGTCGACCTATCTTGCTATGCTAATTTTCGCGTTAAAACCAATGCAAGTACTCTAAAGTATATACAGAATAAATCTGCTAGAAATAATAGAATAGGCATTTTAAGGCACAAAACTCACTCAAGATTTATGCTCTGCGTCAGAAACTAAAAAAGCCAATCTGAGAGAATGCGTCAAAGCTACGCAAATTGCTATAAACTACTTTATTCACAATATAAGACCAATTTTTCCGCCTTATTATGTACGTAGAGACCACTTATTCTTTCCTCCTCGTCCGAACACCTCAATTGCCCCCATTCACAAATTAGTACCCAACTCTTACAAAGACACGACATACCAACTGAAGCATTAAAACTATTTCGCACCATCTACAGAAACATTCACCCCATTTAGCAGCCAGGTTTCACTCTGTCTTATATAAAATATCTTTAATACATAAATATGTTTTTTAAATGACTAGACAAACTATGATTAGATTAATATCAATGTTTAATATAGTGTCATTTTATAATCACTTTAAATAATACTTAAATACAATAGATTTTTAAAATAAACACATTATTATTTAAAGACAAAAAATTGTATTAAAGAATATATATATAAATAATATATAAACATAATATATTATATATACACTATATTAATTACTATATTATAAAAATATATACTATAATCTTAAAATATATATTATATATATATATAACTATATATTAGTATATATAATAAGCTATACTATATATTCTCACCGTCCTGTCGCAGTTTACCTTGCAGTTGGTGGTGGGCTCTCTGGGATACTATTGGGCGGGTAATACTGCCGCTTCAGTGTCCATAGAGCGAACAAACCTGTACTTTTTGGTTAATTGTCCTACCCATAAGATCCCATTAAATATTAAAATTGGAATTATAATTGTTGCCCTTCCCTTTTTTTTTCCCTATCACAAGCCCCCATCCGGCCCATCCGGTGCCTCTTCCTGCATGGGTTTTCTCAGTTCTAGAAGCCCACCTCTTACCTCCAACCAAAGGATGAGGGTACATGTTTAAAACGCCGGTCAATTACCGCCTCACCTCTGACCGGGCCGCCAATTTTGGACGTGAGAACCTGCGCCTGTAGTCTAACCACACGGTGACAGGCCGCTGTTTATGATTATCTGACAGCCTTCTTGATTTTTGATATAATGAGTTGTAGTTTTATTTACTACGTCCTTTTTTGTTGTAATATTACTTTTACCGTTTATATCATTCGCCGTGTAACTAATATTAACGAATTCGAACGTTTCAAATCGAATTTTTATTATTTTATTATTATTTTTATTTTTCTATTTATTATTCATTATTATTATTCTTAATTATTATTATTATTATTATTTTAATTATTGTAGTTATTATTATTTTTTTTATTAATCTATTATTGTATTTTTGTCTGGGTTCATTCCACGTCGGTGTTCAACGGACGATCGTGAGATGTTCAATTGGCTGTTAAGATGATGCACTCCGTTTGTATTTCACAACTTCTATCTGATGCACACTCTTTTGGGGGGTCCAACCGCCAGCAATAGTGATGTGTGACAATTAGCTAGCCACTTCAGTCAAATCTAACCATGTTTTAAATAGTTTTCCATCATGCCGTTTCAATGTTAATACTAGCACATTCGTGTAATACTAACCGTTTCGCTATTCTAACTTAACGAATAAGGTCGATTTTCTTTGTCTGGAATAAGAGAAATTGAAATTGAAATGGTTCAAGGCGCCTTAATGTGTTGGTGCGGGGGAAGCGGAGTCCTCTGTAGATGTGTGGGTCTCTGGACATATGTGGAACTTGTGGCTGCCTGGAGGGTAAAGGAATGCAATAGCAAGTTAAAAACACATTTTCAAACTTTTAAAGTTAGTGTACTCTATACGCATTCTTATAAATATCCCGATTCAGTCCCTACCCGAAGTTCTCTCCGAGATTCGTCTTTTATTTCTCATTTTGGAAATCGCAATTTTTAAATGAACAATGGTTTTGTTCTACATTGAATTAAACCAGACGAAGGGAGAGGGATGGGTCTATATGATGAAAAGAGATCATTAATTGAGTCAGTCTCTTAGAATGAATACAATATATACAGTGTTCGATTCCAAAAAAAATTACTCACTAACGTACTACTTACTGGCTTCCCGTAATAGTCTTATTTCGACCATACTAAAACTACAATTCAAATTAGGGCTTGCTATAAAACGAGAGAGTGGCAATTGCTTTAGAACATTTTGCTTGAACCACACATCATATCAATACAAGATAGACTAGAAAAACTGTACATTTTGACACAATATTAGTTAAGAGAGCGTACAACTCAGCACCACTTGCAGGCCACTCTACTCATATGCGAGGGAGCTTCCTTTACAAGTAGTTAAAAAATTAAGCGTATTGTGGAGCTTCCTCGGTAACTCCTCAGTGACACCTCTGTTTAGACCACTAATACCATATACTTTACTGTACTTCCCTTCTTCTCTTCTTCTTCTTCTATCTTCTTCCTCTTCTTCTTCTCTTCTTCTTCTTCTTCTTCTTCTTCTTCTTCTTCTTTCTTCTCTTGTTGTTGTGTTGTTGTTTGTTGTTTGTTGTTGTTGTATGATGCTTTTGTGTGAGCTTTATTGGAGTTGTTGTCTGTTTTTTGTTTGCTCTGTTTGTTGTTTGTTGCTTGTTGTTTTGTTGTTTGTTGTTGTGATCTCGTTGTTGTATGTCAATTGCTTTCTGGTGCCTACTACTGGCACTTCATAATTGGGTCTTCGCTCAGCTCGAATTTATTAATATAAATAATGTATTCATAATAATCATTATCACATTTGCAAGTACGTTTTATCTATTACAGTAATCCATCTAACACTCTATGATATATTCCAACCTTATTATTGATATTATATTCACTCTCATTCTAAGTTGTGACTTATATATTCCAAATTCGAGTCTCCGGGATCTCAATTCTTGACTCTAAAATTGTTGTTAGCTCTACGTAATAGTACGTTTTACTTCATTATATTATTATTCGATTTTCTACTCTCATATGTCTGAGCTATATATCCTCACCTCTTTCTTAGTGAATATATTGTATTTCACAGACTATTGACCATTTCCGCTTGATATATTTGAATTTATTATATTATTTATATATTTAATCTATTATTATATCTCTACGATCCGCTTTACCTATTCCAAAACTCTTACTGATGTCAGGATAATCCTGTTCTTTTCCATATCTTAACTCTTTACCTTTTATGGCACTTATTAAATATAACGCCGCTAGGAGTTTAGATAAGACCTCAGTCCATCAATCTGAATGGAGGAACATGGGTCCCTATTTCTTCTTGAAGGTTAACAAAGACTGCCAGTATCGCTTTTATATTTTAATTGCCCGAGATAAATGTCAAAGTTCCATACTGACATCCTTTAATGTCTCATTGGAGTATTGTTTCGCTACATTATTTTTCTATCTCTCCTATGGACTATGATCATAATGTAAAATTCCACTCATTTTTCTTAAATGGGTCATGACTAAACAGATGTTATTGAACAGTTCTTTGATGCGCTCGAGTTATCGACGAGCACGCACGCCAGACACATGCTGGTGCCATGATGTTTGGTAAGAACTCCATAACCTCAGCAACAGATTTTAAGGCTAATATTCCACTGTATAATTATACTACAAGTCCCTAATGTAGTGTTAATACGCATTTCAGGTTATTCACCTATCTACTGACTACGTATATATAGAAGTAAATACATATTATAATATAATACTATCATGCCTAATCCAATCCCCGTTTACTACTTGAACACTATTAATTAAGCCTATATCCCTTATCACATCATTACTAAAAGGTAATTATAGAGTTACAAGTTACTAAGCATCGCGACTGTATTATCCCCTTTATATCGATCCCAGAAACTGCTGCTTCCAAATGGTCATAACAGATTTGGTCATCCCGAAAATACTGTAGGGGACTAGGAAGTCAACATATGCCCCAATCTGCGGAAAATTATTTCACACTCCCTGTGAAAATATCCCTAACTGCAGAAACTGTAAAAGGACACCCACTCAGTGCTTCTCTTTACAACATCCGCGTCCTTACTGTATTGACAGGAGGTTAGAGCTAATATCAACACATATCAAATTAATAAAAATTTAGAGATGACAAGATAATAATAATAGAGAGATAGCTATATATTAACTTCTCAGCTCATGAAAATATTAAAAGCACTCAAAATCAAAATTCACAAAATTCAATTCAACCTCTGCCAGGCTCTACATATTATAATGAAAACAGAGCGTAGATACTTGTAGCCCACGCTAGTTTAACTGTCGAATTTTGAGATCAGAGACACTCGTAATCACATAACATACCACTACTGTATTTTTTAGCAGCATGGGATATTAATATAGATATAATCTAGACTATATATATCTCTATTCTTATATAATAATTACGTGACTAGTATTGAAACTCTCATATAGCTGAAGTTAACTTATATATTATATATATATAATATATAGCAAATATAATTATAATCCAGTATTACTACTACCTAATATGTATATATAATTTTTCTTTCTGCCTTCCTTCCTTCCTTCCTTTCATTGTCTCACTACATACCCATATTCTCTCATATGTCATGTATAAGCTAATATCGCTCTAGCCCTTCTTTGATTCTCTCATTACTTCCTCTTTGCTTTTCTTTCCCACATATATTCATTTTATTCCTGTTCTCCTTCTCTCTCCCTTCCTTTATCTCTATACCAATGTTCTCTATTCCTTTCGAATCATTTAATTTCTTATCTCTTCTTCACTAATTGCTTAGCCTTTACTATTGTACTATTACTTATTCAAGAGTAACTTACTTGCTTCTATTCCTCATATAATCATCATAATTTCGCGATAACACTTTCTGCTAATTGTACATCACCTTGTTCCCTTATTCCTTCATCCCTAACATTTTGTGTATTTCATCTCCTCATTCCCCTTCTCTTTCCTTCTACTTTTCATCTCTAATGAGGTATTCTCGGCTCTTTCTTGCTATCTCATTAATTCGCCTCGTCCTCTATATCTTTGACCTTCACTAATCCCTTGTGATTATACACTGATGCTCTCTCAAACACAGTCCAGAAAAGTCTTCTATATTACTTGTCTTGCCTCATAGTTATTTGAACAGATCTTTCATTTCATTGTTAATATTACTTTATATGAGCGTTTCATTCAATATCATATGCATTCATGGATTCATCTATCTTTCTTTCCTTTTCTTTCTTTCATCTTCTTTGTAAATCTTTCTTTCATTAAATCTAAAAACATTCATCATGTCCTTCACTTATTTCTCCTATTGTATGCTTAATACAACATCGCCTATACTCTTAGAATGATGACCTTCGCTCTCCCACCATATAGTTTACTTCTAGTATAAATCTACATGGCATCAATAAGACTGTATTACTTCAATCTATTATTATCCCACCCTATATTCTGTTCTATACTACCACTGTCTCTACTCTTTAATCTCTATATACTCTCATTCATTTAAATATTTATCTATAGTTTCTTTAATTTGTTTCTACATTTTGACCTGTTTCTTTCTATGTTACTTTATTTCTCACTTTTCGATCTTCTTCTTATCTCCATTATTATATATATTTATTTATTTATTTTTTCCTTTCATTCCTCTCCTTCTTCTTCTTTCTCTCACTTCGTCTTTTTCTTTCTTTTTCTCTTTTCATTTTTCCCTATATGCTCTCTCTATAGGGATCCTTTCACTCATTAATTTCCCTATGAATGATGATTGGATAACAGTCTCCAATTTGGCAATTGCTTGTATTGCTGTATGACCTTCATTCTCTCTCTATATGTCTTGCCATATCTTCTCTTTGAGAAGGCTCGTACTATGTGAACCTTCCTGTTTCATTTCTGTTAAACTCGTCTAACGGCTCCTTAACGCTCGTTTCTTGGGTTCTGTTTGAGGCCTGAAGATAGACCCATGAGGTTCCTACTCTCTCTCCAATATACCTTGCCACCTCTTGCCCATATATCACCCTGCTATCCGATGACAGTACTGGAAAATTCTCCAGCAACTTGACCTAGCCAATTTCATCGAATCCCATAATTTGCCCGTAAATCTTCGTTGTCTTTTTATATATCCCTACTTTACTCTTACTTTCTTCTCATATTAATGTTCATTCCATTTCTCACCTCTTTTCGCTTCAGTATATCCATTTGCTCTTTTCCTCTCCTTTCCTAATATTTTTCTCTCTATTGCTTGTAATATTACTCTTATTGTGTCTCCCTCCTATCATCTCTCTTGTATCTCGTCTTGTATATAGGCGATTCTCTTGATATATCTTTGCTCTTCCTCTAATTCTATAACTCACCCCTTACTATTATTTGTAGCATCTTACTGCCTATTGCTTCTCCTTCTATTTAACCTAATCCTAAACTCACTAAGTTGATTCGTTGAATTCACGACTTATCTCGTCACTTCCCAGGTGGATAGCGTCTTCACGGAAATTACATGGCCTGTATATAACTTCTGTGCTCCTTCTACTACACACGATTGTCCATCTCAACTAATATCATTACCTCTCTGGTGTACTGACTAACTCCTTCTTCCCTCTCAACGCTTGTCTTTGCCTTCCCCTATCCCTTCGCGCTCGATGATACGCCACGTTCAACTTCTTTGCCTTGCGGCAATAGCTGTACAGCTTACCAGGCCTTCAACATTCGCCCCAGTCACATAGAGACAATTGTCTCTAATAGAACACCATCATAATATTAAGAACTCACCATGACTACTTTCCTTCAATGGAATTGTCGTGGCTATTACTCAAATTTCGAGAACTTTCAACTAATAAACATATGCAAACCAAATTGTATATGTTTGCAGGAACTTCGACTATGTCATCGTGAACTTCTTTTCACCATATGAATACTGGTTTGCCTTTAACTTCTATAGAAAGAGGTGACAATGATAGGGGAGGGTCAGGAATACTCATTCACAAAATCTATCCCCCTATTCCAGTCCCTCTCCCAACCAAACTTCATGCAGTAGCGGCACGAATTCACTTGTCATCGACATTACTAATATGGCTCAATCTACTTATCCCGAGTAGTGAATTTACTTAAGTCGACTTAGTAGATCTTTTCAACAGCTTGCCCTGCTCGAGTTGTTATACTAGTGACTTCGAACGCATCCGCGCACCCCATTATGGGGTGACTCTGTCACTTCATATACTAAGTCCAAGATCTTAATAGATCTCCTAACCCGCTTTTCCGGGATGGCCTAACACAGACTCCCAACCTATGGAACGTTTAGATACAGCACAGCTTCTTCTTGTATCGATATTTCCTTTTGTTCCATTCCCTTATGGATCGTTTTATCTGGTCCCGCTTTGCTTATTTATTCGGCAGTGATCATTACCCTATAGCATTAAATGAGCTTGTTCCAAGCCCAATTGCAAAAACCCAACTCCAGCTGGCGTTATGAATGAGCGGAGTGGGCTCTTTTATCAGGCCACAGCTATCCTCTTCTTCCTTTCAATAAAGCGATTCCGATGTTGGATGATGCCTTTTGCTTCTTCAGAAAGTAGTCATCTCTGCAGCGGAAGCTTTGCATCCCGCAGTCTTCCTCTGGCAGGAGGTCGGCAACCCCTTGGTGTCCCAAGATGCGCACAAGCGCAACCGAGAGAAGAAGAAACTCTAGCAGGCCAATACAAAAAGACGGCGCACCAACCCCCACATGATTATTTATAAGGCAGCCGCAGCGAGATCTCGGGGAATTTATCGTCAAACGCGTAAACAATATTTTTCGAACTTACATATCGACTGTTAACTCAGCAACTCCCCTTCTTTAGTGTGGAAAGTTACACAGAAACTATTCTCGTCGCCAATAACTCCACCCACAGTCCTCCGTTATGGCCTGATATAACTGATACGATCTCGCGCTCTGCCGGTGGGTAGCGGATGCGTTTAGGTTATTAGGCTTGCTAGCCAATTCCGGTTCATTCCGCTACACTTGAAGTTTCAAAAACTAAGAACTGACACAGCACTGCAGACTTTTTCAACAGCAAAAGGGGAAGATCATACCTACAACCGTCTCTTACACTTGCAGAGTATCAAACTTTGCACTGGCGAGTAGCACAGACGAGTGCTGCTTGTC
>JABUQX010104232.1:2500-42718 GCA_015478945.1 Trachelipus rathkii
ATATTATTGTTGTTATTACATATTGTTACTACATAATAGCATATATATAAATAGTAGTATATATATGAGCAGGTATATATATATATAGCAGTATATATATATATATATATATATATATATATATATATATATATATATATATATGCTTATTATATATATATATATATATATATATATATATAGTAGCAGGTATAGGTTATATATATATATATATATATATATATATATATATATATATATATATATATATATATATACAGTATATGTGTGTGTGTGTGTGTGTGTAACAAACAGAGCTAAGTCTTTATTTAACATTGGACCATAAATCTTTTCTTAATTTTATAAACTTATTCTTAAAAAAAAAAAAAAAAAAAAATTTTTAAATGTTCTGATTCTTCATCCATAAAAATTTGCTTGGATTTTAAAAGGTCTCCAGTGTTTCAGGCACGTTTTCACCATTTTTTCAAACACTTTATTAATAAAGGGTCAAAAATCCTTTTAATTTAATAGAAAATTTCTTCCACAAATTTTTTTTTGAATGAATTTAAAAAAAAATATTTTAGAAATATTTTTTTTTATTTTCCATTTACTTTTATTATTTTCTTTTATTTTTATTTTAATATTTTTTTTTTATATATTTAATTTTTTTGCTTTGTACGGGATAAAGCTATATAGATTTCTGTCAAGGTGTACTCACACTACCGCAACGCACCCAACACAACACCACAACAACGCCACACACAATATTACATATTATACTATGGTGCATATATATATATATATATTATGTTGTTATTATTGTTGTTGGTGTTGTTATATATTATTGTTATTATTATATATATCTTAAATAAAGCATAGATTATTATACATATATATATAAATACATATTACAAAGAAATTATTGCTATTGTTATTGTTGTTATTATTGGGCTGGTTATTGTTACATAGTTATATATATATAAGGTTATAAGAGCAGTTAGTTATTAATATTGTTGCCATATATATATTATATTACATATATATATTGTTGTTATTATTATTATTGTTGTTACATATGATTCCATACTACAACACTGCTCACCGCAATTTGAATATTTTTATCGCTGGGTTCCAAATATTACGGAAGGGAAGAACTCAGCCTAACAACAGAAGGTACAGACTGAGAACGAAATATACTGAGTGCTCTACCACTGATTCTTCTGGCCCCGTGGTTTAGCGTGATTCAGAACATATGCAAGCGAACGAGTCGGCGCGATATCATCAGGTTACCTACTGCTCCCTCAAGATAATTACAACATTAAGCACCGCAATTTACACTTTTACCTAAACAGAACTATTATGGAAGGTGTGGTTAAAATGTGGCGAAGCAATGTTATAATATAACATTTACGAACGAGGAAAGGACAGGTGAAAAGCTGGTGATATCGCCTCGACGGAGCTGTTCGTTGAAGCCGTTCCTGAATCTAACTTTTGGGTTAGATGACTTAGTGATAGAGCCGTCGAGTATATTGTTCTCGCCAGTCGCAAATATATGTTCGATCCAAGAGGAGGCAAGTTTTCTTTACCTTCCCGTAATAGTCCTTTGTTTAGCGTGATATATATATATATATATAAGAGAGAGCAGTTATTATGGTATATATGTATATATATATATATATATATATATATATATATATATATATATATATATATATATATATATATATAGTATATATATTATTATATATAGGCAGTTAGTAGCATAAGAAAGAGCATATAATATATATATATAGGCAGAGTTGTTACAGCGGTATGGTTATACATATATACAGCATTATATATATATATGTTATTGTTATTAGTTATTGTTGTTGTTACATATGTATATAAATATATATATATATATATATATATATATATATATGTGTATGTGTGTGTAGTTTTCTCAGTTTAAATATCTACATGAACATAGATCTTGTGACAAAATTTTTATGCAGGCAAAGCATCGTTTTCTATTTTTCTATGGGCAATTAACGATAATATAGCCGAATCCATTGATTTGCTTAGCACTTGAGCAGCAAGCTTGACTTTCATCATACCTCCAAATAGCGGAATAAATATGTGTGTGGAATTGACTTTAGGTATGTACCTAAAATTTTTGTCTTGACAATGATAGTACGTTGATTTGATATACGACCATTGTGCAATGCCATCAGAAGTAAAAATTTTATACTTAAATAATATATTGCGAGTTGATTTTAGTAAATGAGTATATATATATATATATATATATATATATATATATATATATATATTATATATATATATATATTATATATAAATATATATATATATATATATATATATATACAGCATATATATTATTATATATATATATATACATAGTAGAATAGATTATATATAGTATTATTATTATTATATATATATATATGTTATTAGTTGTTACATATTATTATTATTATTATTATTATTAATATTATTATTATTATATATATATTTATAGTTATTTATATATATTGTTAGATTATTGTTATAATTATTATCATATATATATATATATATATATATATATTAGTTATAGTATAATATATACATATATATATATTATTATTATATTGTTATTACATATATATATATTATATATTGCTAGTACATTATATATATATAAATATTATATATCACATAGATATAGTTATTCATTATTGTTATTATATTGTTATTATTATTGTTTTTATTATTGTTATATTATGTGGTTGTTATTATTATTATTAGGATAGATAGATAGAAAAGAGATAGATAGATAATATTTTTTCCATTTTTATGTTTGCAATGATTTTAGACAAACACTTAGCATTAAAAAAAGTTATTTCCGATATTTCCAACAAAAAAAAAAAAAAAACTCCCCTTGTTATTTAACCTGAAAAATCCTTATTATAATTTCACGTTAATCGGATGAACAGAAATAAATTGTCGCAATTTTTCCTTTGCAATTTATTGGGGTAGGCTTGGCCGAGCACTGGAATTTTGCGCACCGCACCGCACAAAAAAAAATTATTTTTGTCGCACCAAACCTCACCTCTATATTTTAATGCGCACTGTGCTCTGCACCGCACCGCACCACGCACCGCACCACAAGTACATTTTTAAAATCGCACTGCACCGAAATGAGCGCACCACGCACCGCATCGTACCAAACCCGTTGAGTAGACCAATCCTATATTCTGGTATTACTGACAACTTTTATTTTGATATCAGGTATCAAAAATTAGTCTCAGTTTTCCTTTGAATTGCCAAAGAGAAGCAAATAGATTGGGACACAGAAAAAGGCTCAAAATAAATGTTTTAGAGTTTGCTTAATGCTGCATTTTACCTTTTATTTCACATAAATCGGATGAAAATTAAGAAAATTTTGTTAGAGTGAATATACATTCAACGGATCCTGCCGCTAAACCCCACAAATAACATTGAACCATTCCCAGAAACTTATTGGATAGGTGTGGCTCACCCGCAGTTTGCATACTCAATATTGTCATGGAAAATGAATTGAGTGAGATAGATAGATAGATAGATAGATAGATAGATAGATAGATAGATAGATAGATAGATAGATAGATAGATAGATAGATAGATAGATAGATAGATAGATAGATAAAAAGTTAATAAGGGATTTTCAGATTCATAAAATGATAGATAGATAGATAGATAGATAGATAGATAGATAGATAGATAGATAGATAGATAGATAGATAGATAGATAGATAGATAGATAGATAGATAGATACTAACTGAACATAGTAAAAAATTGAAATGTGAAGTAGAAAAGAAATAAAATTTTTGACTGTAAAAGGGAACGAATTCATTCACTTTCAGAATATCAATATTAAAACAAAGATTAAAGTTCATGCTTAGTGTATCATACTGAGACCTGCCATTCCTCTTTCAGAAGTGACGGTAAGAGTCCGAGGTATGCATTAACATTCTTAGAGAAAAGATAAGTGATAGTGGATCCCCATCCCAACTACGCAGAACGTACACTGTGAGAACTCTTTCTCCCAACACACGGATATATATATATATATATATATATAGTATATATATATATATATATATATATATATATATATATATAGTAGTATATATATATATATATTGCAGCATAAGGAGCATATATATATATATATATATACAGTATATATATACAGTATATATATGGAAATAGCCTCTTAAAATGGGTTCCTATTAAAAACTTTGAGGTAACATAGTCCAGAAATACACCTTTATGAATATTCATGAATGACAGTAAAACAAGCCCCATTTTATTGAAAAATGTGGAGAATTAGGGGAGACTAGAGAGAAGTTTAGAGGGGGGGGGGATTAAAAGGGAGGGTCAAATACTAATCTAAAGAATTTTGTTTCATTTAAAAACTATATATAAAAGAAACGATACAATTTCCTTATAAAGGTGTTCTTTATTTTGCTTGAAATTCAAGAAAGGAAAAAAAACTTTAACGTAATTGGAGTGATAAAATGTTTGAAAAGTTTTCACATTCAGAAAATAAACATAAAAACAAAAGCTTCTTTTAATAGACTTTTAAATGGGTTTATGAGTAGGTGTGAGTGTACTTGAGTGTTAGAATGAGAGTGTAAGTGCGTTTGGAGACTTTGTGAGTGTACGTTAGACAGTGAGAAATGTGTAATGAAAATTGCTGAGTGTATTTGAGACTATATGTTTGTGTATAGAGAATAAGAGACAGTATGATGTAAGTATAACTGCATAAAGAATGTGTAATTTTGTAAAGTCTACTGGTGTATGTAGGGGTAATTTTGACACAGATTCACAAGTGCACATACACACTTTGTGTAGGTGTATGGATCGAAGGTGTACTTGTGAATGGGTTTTTCTGTGTGTGTTTGTTGATCTAAAGGATTGACTCTACTTAAAGAGGCAGAGATTAGGGAGAGAAACTTTTTTAATATAGTTTTATGTTTCAATTAAGAACCTAAATTAAGTTAATTATTACGGCGTTGGGATTAAATGTGGCGAAAATAATCTATTTTTCGCTATAATTTAGATAAAGTTTAAATGATGTGATATGAAAGAGAGAGAGAGAGAGAGAGAGAGAGAGAGAGAGAGAGAGAAAGAGAGGGAGAGAGAGAGAGAGAGAGATAGATAGATAGATAGATAGATAGATAGATAGATAGATAGATAGAGAGAGAGAGAGAGAGAGAGAGAGAGAGAGAGAGAGAGAGAGAAGAGAGGGAGAGAGAGATAGATAGATAGATAGGATAGATTAGATAGATAGATAGATAGAGAGAGTAGATAGAGGATAGATAGATAGAGATAGATAGATAGATAGATAGATAGATAGATAGATAGATAGATAGATAGATAGATAGATAGATAGATAGATAGAGAGAGAGAGAGAGAGAGAGAGAGAGAGAGAGAGAGAACACTATCGAAATGACAGTTAAAAATATGAAATGGTAATATTAAACATTCGGTTAAAGAGTTTGGTCAGAATATAAAAAAAAATAATTCTGATATTTTGGATTAATAATTTCTCATAATTTTTCATAATGACATCATAGTATTAAGATTGGTGAAGGTTTTTTTTTGTTAATCACAATTTTTGCTTTACAAAAACATTCTAGTAAATAAGTGGTAGTCTAGTCTACTTTCGGGAATCATAAAAATTTACAGATTATGAGCAATTATTTTTGTGTGACGTTATTGTTCTTATAACGTCACAACATTTCGAAATGTGGTTCAAAAACATTGTAGCTTAAAATTTGGCAAATTATGAATCATATATATATATATATATATATATATATATATATATATATATATATATATATATATATATATATATATATATATATATATATATATATATATATAGATAGATAGATAGATAGATAGATAGATAGATAGATAGATAGATAGATGTGATCAGATATAGATAGATAGATAGATAGATAGATAGATAGATACATTTAGGAAGGTTTTTATATTATAAGATATAAAGAAGATATATATATATATATATATATAAAGTATATATAAATATAAGTATATATATATTATATATATATATATATATATATATGTTCCCATGTAGGCAGAAGTATGCATATATATTGTTATATATTATACTTATTATTATTATATATATTATTATATATACATATATTATTATTATTATATTTTTGTAAATTTTTCTTCTTCTACAAATCTCTTTTATTATTTTTGTTCTTGAAATGATATTATTATACAAAGTTATTATTATATATTATTACTATTATTATATTATACGGCATATTACATATATATATTATTATATATATGTATAGTATATATATATATATATTACATATATTACGTTGTTGGCTATTATGATGTTGGTTATATTGTTGATATATACTATTATTATATATTATATTATTATACATATACATATATATTTATATACATATATTATTATTATTATATATATATATATATTATTACATATATTATTATGCCATATATAAACAAACTATTAATACATATATATATTATATATATGTTATTATTATTATTAGTTGTTATTTTATATATATTATATACATATTATTATTATTATATATATATATATACATTATATTATATAGTATATATTATAGTTATACATATATATATTACATATATATTACATATATATATTATTGTTATTATTACATTATTACATATATTATTGTATTTATCCAGAAATCTCCTTTTCTCAAAATAAACAAAAAATCGTTATATATATTATATATATATATATATATATATATATTATTATATATACATATAATATATATATATATATATATAGTATAGTTATTATTATATATATATATATATATATATATATATATATATATATAAAGTGGAAGGACAAAATATTAAATTCCTAAGAAAAATGGGAAGAATTTATATGAATTACTAAAATCATCCTACCTAAATTGTTAAATTTAATCGCCTGACATGAAATTGAGTGAAGTCCGATCAACTTCACTTTTATTTTCAATATTTCTGATGTATGTAGGGAGGCAAGTCCAATAAGTATTTCATCCTAGCATATTTCTCGCGTAGGTTGTGAAGTTTCCACGTTGAAAGCTTCTTTCACTGGAAAGCATTTAAACACTGGTAAAATTGCCAGTATTTGCAAAAGATGTAAATATTTGGAAATTGTGACTGCGAACAAAACACATCTATTGAGGTTTTTGGGGGCTAACCAGTTAGATGCCATTTCAACTCCGCACAATTCTGCTTTTACTAAATCTTCATTTGGCTGAGATCTTCCTTGTAAAATATTACACAATCCTTTATCTCATATGGCATATTACACCCGTTCGGTATGACAAATTACAAGGAAAATTTAAAAACCTCTTCTAATGCTGATATTAAATCATCCAAAAAATGGTATAAAAGTGATGCGATAATACTCATGCCTGTGGTCGGAAGTAGAAAAGTTGTCTGTATTTGAATTTGTTAATTTGCAGCTTCACAATTCTAAATACTCTAGTCAGATTCAGATGCGCTTACACATTCTTTTCAAAATCAGCTGAAATTCTAATGTTGCATTTTCTCTGATGTTTCGTTTAGTTTTAACTAATGAACTTACGAGATTTGTTCCTGACAGCGATGAATTATGTATAAAATTAATTTAACTTCTGCACTTTATATTATTAACTGATATGTTACCTAAAATTTTTTAGTGTCTAGAAGCTAGCTATCCCCAAGCCTCCTGGGTCACGCCATCACCTGTATATATATACAGCATATAGCATATATATATATATATATAGTATATATATATATATATATTATATATACATATATATATATATATATATATAGGTTATATATTATATATATATTATTTACATCTTATACTACTGGAAAAGATTGGAAACAGCGCATGAATCCAGCAGTTATGGAAGGCTACAACATTACTCAAGTTAAAGACAGTCATAAATCAGTACACATTGTTTAAAAACTGTGCAAGTCAAAATAAGTCGGTAGAAAATAGAATTAAGGGGACGGTAAAATTTTCACCCCCCCTAAAAATGGACATAAAATCCGCAATTTTCAGCCAATTTTGATGGAGATAAAAGCAACGGCAGATTTTTCTGACGTCTGAAAAGTCGTTTTCAAATGTTTTTCTGTGTCTGTAGTCATTGTTTTGGTATTTTTAATTTTTGAAAACTTATATTTTTGACCCTTTGTCGCAAAACTCCTACAATTTTTTTCGAAATGACTTCAAACTTGAAATATACAAAGATTGGACTATTATCTAAAAAAAAATTTAGGAACGGAAATTTGATATTTGATCCCATTTCTGAGCAATGTTCGACTTTCAAAACCTACTATTTTTGGGTTTTCAATTTGAAAAATTAGGATATTTTTTTTCTGTTTATCCGATCTGCGTGAAATTTTCAGAACAGTTTTAGTCGGCGGAGATACACACTTTTTATTTAGATATTTTTTATATGCAGTAGTTTTGGATTTGTTCTTGGAACATAGTTTGAATATTTCTTGGAAATTTTTTAAAATATTTCTTTGAGTATACAAAAATTATCTAAGTAAAGAAGATCTCGCCAGACTATATATATATATATATATATTTATAGTGTATTTATATATGTTATAGATAGATTATATATATATATATAGTATATATATATATATATAGAAATATTTATATACAGAGATTCAATTCGGTTAAAGCTTGAATATAATATGAAAATATAGTATACCTTGTATTTCACTTTCTCAGCATTATATATATATATATATATATATATATCTATATATATATATATATATATATATATATATATATATTAGTTATTATAGTAAAGTATATAAGTTATTGGTTAAGCAGTATATTATATATATAGTATATATTATATATATATAGTACTGGCATATTTATTATGGATTTTTTAAAAATTTGCTATTTTTGAATAAAAAGGTTATGAAATTTAATTTTTTCAACTTTTATGAACTTATTTTAATACACAAGGATAATATAAATATTTTACTATTTATTTACCAAACTTAAAAGTATTGTGTGGCAGTATCTGGCAACAATGACAGATTTGGTGAATTATTCAGTGTTTATTATATTTTTACGTTCAGTTGCTGTCCTGCTTTCACGGGAGTTGTGTGTGTTATCGATGTTTTACACCTTTTATTATTTGTTATAATTAGTGTATACTAGTGTTTTATTGTATTATTTTAATAATAACACCACCATTATTTTCAGATATTTTGGTAGTTTATAAAAGTGATCCAAATATGGGTAAAGTTAGTGATTTGAGTCCACGGAAAGTCGGACAAATTATTGTGTTATTGCAAGTGAGCAACTTAAAACAGAAAGAAATAGCAGCAAAACTTGGGGTTTCAACTCAAACAGTTAGTAATATTAAAAAGAAATTTAAATACGGTCACAGTTGGAGCTCAAATAGGGTTGGCAAATGTGGAAAGAAAAGAAAAACAACACCCAGGGAGGACAAAAAAAGAGTTCAAATGGCTCTGAAAAATAGAAGACTATCATGTAGGAAGCTTTCCAATGTTCTATCAGCAGAGGGGATTATTATTTCTAGAAGAACCGCCAATAGGAGGTTATTAGATGCTGGATTAAAAGCCTATCGTCCAAGAAAGAAGCCTAGACTAACTTTAGAAATGAAACGGGCACGTAATGCCTGGGCTCAGACTCATATTCATTGGACTTCTGAGCAATGGGAGCAGGTAAGAGTTGATCAGATAGCTATTATTTCTTTTATCACTCATAAAAGAGCATTTGTTATTAGTAAAATCGCAATGACACTTGAAAATATCATTATTACTGAATTATCAACCATCTATGGTTTAAAGTCATGAATTTCTGTACTTGTTTGACTACTTGCATCATCTTCTATGCTTTTCCTACTTTTCCTATTGTGTTTTATATTGCTCCAGATTGTATTCTTTGATGAATCCAACATTGCTGGGCTTGATGATCGTGTGCAGAGCGTGAGAAGGCGATCAGGTGAGGAATTTAAACCCAAATGCCTGAAAAAAACGATAAGATTTCCACAGAAAATCATGGTGTGGGGTGCCATTTCTGTTCATGGCCCAAGTCGATTGATGATTGTTGAAGGCACCATAGACCAGCATAAGTATATAAATGTACTACAAACTCGTTTACTACCTCAAACAAGGGATTGGTTTGGCGATAGACCTTGGATTTTTCAACAGGACTCCGCCCTGTGTCATTCAGCGAAGTCAGTAAAGAGATGGTTCGCACAGAATGGCGTAGAGGTACTTCCATGGCCTGGAAATTCACCTGACATGAACCCTATTGAGAGTTTGTGGTCCGTGTCGAAAGATGAAATACACGATGTTCCAATTACGACCAAAGTAAAACTCATAGAACGTGATATTCAGGTTTGGTTTCATTCTGAAAAAATCCGAAATTTGTGCAGAACTTCAATTGCTGGCATGCCCAGTCGCGTTAAAGCACTTGCGGGTGCCAAAGGTGCCCAAACCAAGTACTAAAATATTTATATTGTCCTGATGTATTAAAATAAATTCAAAAAAATTGAAATTAATTAAATTTCATAACCTTTTTATTCAAAAATAGCAAATTTTTAAAAAATCCATAATAATAATGCCAGTACTGTATATATATATATATATATATATAAAATATATATATATATATATATATATATATATATATATATATATATATATATATATATATATATATATATATATATATATATAATGCTGACATCGAAAATTTCTTAAGACATTTCGTGAGAGATAACCATAAAGACTGGTCTAAATTGCTTTCTTTTGCTCAAATAGTCATTAACATGATCTTATAATCGATCAATTGGATCGTCTCCACATTTTATCCTGCATGGACATTTAAAAACACTTCCCTATGAAATGCCTGAGTACGTTTCTCCATATGTGAACAAACCTACAGAAAAGAAATTCATCTCGGATGAAGTAGATGTAGTGGTGGAAAGAATGGATGTAATAAGAGATTTAGCACGTGAAAATTTAGAAGATGAAGCAATTAAGGGGATCCTGCACTCGAAATTACATTTTCTTTCAATCGTGAAAAGATAACTTTTTATTTAAAGAGGAACTATTAATCTATATATTTCTGTTTATTTCTTTTCAATAGACTTACTGTAATTGTTTGGAATCTATGGGGGGAGGACGGGTCAAGTTCTGAATTTTTACTGCCTCAACTGAAAACCATATAAAAACTTTAATTAAGATATTTCAATAATTTTTTCACGAAAGTTCAAGAATAAAGTGTGGTCAAGAAGATATAGTCATTTGCCATTGAAAATCAATAAAATTAAAATTGGTAACATCAAGTATTCAATTATAATTTGAAAATTTCAAATTTTTTTTTTCAAGGTCATCACTTCAAACTTGTCTGACACCAACACACAATTTTCAATCTGAATAAAACATCATAAGGGAATTTTCGTATATATATATATATATATATATATATATATATATATATATATATATATATATATATATATATATATATATATATATATATATATATATATATATACTATATATATATATATATATATAGAAAATATATATATATATATATAATATATAATATATATAATATAATAATATATATATATATATATATATATATATATATATATATATATATATATATAATATATAATATATAATAACTTAATATATATATAATATATATAATATATATATAATATATATATAATATATATATATATATATATATATATATATATATATATATATATATATATATATATATATAAACGTCCTGGAAATTTTAACACAATAGATTTAAGGTGGTTTTAAAGAGATTTCTGTCAGCTGATATGTAAAAAGTGTTTTGAGAAAAACGCCTATAAGAGTTTGAATGATCTTTTTTTTTTTCCAGAAGTAAAATATATTATTACGTACCTCATCCTACATAAATAAGCACCACGAACCGCACTAAAAGTTTTTATTCACACCGCACCGCCACGCAGCACCGCACCGCACGCACCGCACCGCACCGCAACGCAACGCACCTCACCGCACCACATCTTTTCGCACTGCACCGTACCGCACCGCACAGCACCGCACCGCACCGCACCTACCACCGTACCGCACCGCACCACTGCACTTCTTGCAGCACGCACTCCACCGTACCGCACCACGCACCGCACCGCACCAACTCCTTACCTATTTCAAAATAGTTAAGCACCGACTTTGCGGCGTATTTTTTACTTGCCCAAAAATATTAGTTTGGAAAAAATTATACTCCGACTCCGTCTCCGGCTGGCTCGGCTCCGACTCCGGTTTCCCGGCTCCAGCTCCTTTGAGAAAATTGTTCAGCTCCAACTTTTTAAAGAATTAAATATAACCTAAAAGAAAAATTCTTGAAAAGAAATTTGTATTCAGCTCCGCCTTCGGCTCTTGCTCCGACTCCATTACTACTCAGCTCCGACTTCGTTTCCATTTCAGTATAGTTCAAAGCTCCGACTTTGCAGAATATTTTTATCTATAAAAAAAATTTCTTTATATATAATTTTATTTTATCTATATATATATATATATATATATATATATATATATATATATATATATATATATACTGCCTATTATATTCTTATTTTTGCAAAGTTTGCCATATATGCTCAACATATATCTAATATATGTAATATATATATATAATAATATGTAATATAATAATAATAATAATAATAATAATATATACATAATAATAATAATAATAATAATAATAATAATATAATATATATACATATATATACTCCATATATATATATAATATATATATGTAATAATAATAATATTAATAATAATAATAATATAATAATAATAATATATAATAATATGTAATAATAATAATAATATAATAATATATATATAATATTATATCTCTAACAATAATAATAATAATAATAATAATATGTAATATATAATAATAATAATATATATATATATATATATATATATATATATATATAATAATAATATGTATGTAATAATAATAATATATATATATAAAAATAATATATATAATATGTATATAATATATGTAATATATATAATAATATATATAACAATAATATATATATATATATATATATATATATATATATATATATATATATATTATTATTATTACATTATTTTACAAACACTTAATCCCTCTTAAGCGCGGGGTAGTGGTACGTGCAGCTTCCCTAATTCATATTTACCTTCATCTCGCCCCCACCCACCTCCTCCATTCCATTCTATCTCTCGCCAACACCCTACCTTCCTCCACCCTCATCCCTCTCTCTTCCAGCATTTCCTTTATTCCATCCATCCACCTTCTTCTTGGTCTCCCCCTTCCTCCTCCGCCTCCCCCCGCCTCCCAAACTCTCCTAACCACCTCTGTTCCTCCATTCTCTCCAGATGTCCAAACCATCTTAACATTCCCTTCTCCGCTCTTCTCACCAAACCATTCTTCAACCACATCTCTCTCTTATCACCATTTCCCAATCCTCTCTCTTTTACTAACCCCACATACCGCTCTCAACCCTTTCATCTCAAACACTTCCAACTTCTTTCTGGACCTAGCATTCAACCCCCATGTTTCACACCCATATAGTACCGCTGGAACACATATTTTTTCAAACATACTTATCCCCCCCTTTCACACCCATATAGTACCGCTGGAACACATATTTTTTCAAACATACTTATCCCCCCCTTTCCATAATTCCCTCAGACCCCTCAATGCTCTCATTCCTTCTCCTACTCTGTGATCTATCTCTTCCTTCATCCTTCCTTACCCAAATCCATCCCTAAATATCTGAAAACCTTTACTTCTTCTAATACTACACCTCCTACTCTAATCTCTAACCCCATCCCCTCACATCTGTTTCTCCTCCTCAAAGCACTAACACTTTACTCTTACCTGGATTTTATCTTAGACCCTTTTGTCCACACTCTCTCTGAAACTCCTTCACCAAATACTACAGCCCTTCAGAATGAATTCTTCGTCACTAAGGCAGTATCATCCGCAAAAAGTATCATGTTCACTTCCCATCTATCACCCCTATCCATCAATTCCACCCCTCTCCCCTCCCTCATCATTCCTCTGCAGACACTCTATATAAATAAATTGAAAAGCCACGGTGACATTACACATCCCTACCCTCTCTCTACCCCAAACATCTCACTCTCCCCTCCTAATACTCTCACACATTCTGCTATTCCTATAAAAGGCCCTAATACCTTTACCTAATTTACCCCCTACTCCATATTCCTCCAGCACCTTCCATAATTCCCCCTCTTCACTCTATCATATGCTTTCTCCAGATCTAAAAAACACCCATACACTTTCCCTTTCCTTTCTATACCTTTCTCCACAAGCATCTTCATTGTAAATACTTGATCCACACACCCCCTTCCAACCCTAAATCCTCCTTGTTCTTCCCCCATTCTCTCCTCCGTTAAGTCTCGCACCCTCTCAATTAGTATTCTCCCATACACTTTCTCTACTACACTCAAAAGACAAATACCTCTATAATTCCCACTCCATCCTATCCCCCTTTCCCTTTATGGGAACCAAACAACCATCCCTCCAATCCTGTGGTACCTCACCCCTCCCTCCAACATAAATTATATAACCCATACCGCCATTCCTCCACCCCCCCGCCCCCCATCTGTAACATTTCCATACTCACCATCTAGACCTGTGGACTTTCTTTTTTTTCCTTTAGTTGATGGCCAAATCGTTTTGTCCATTTGAATTTCCATTATTTCCCCTTCCTGCCCCACTTCCCCCCATCCTCACCTCTTGTAAATCCTCCTCATCTCTCCCACCCATTTCATTCCAATAATCCTCTAAAATATTCCCCATCTTTTCCTCGCCCTATCCTCCTCCTATCCATTCCCCTTCCCCTCCCTTAACCCTATCTCCCTAACCCTCCATCTTCTTCCTTTTTTGATTTACTTCTTTCCAGAATATCATTCCCTAGTTCAAAAATTTTCTGTCCTTTTCTACACCATTCATTATGCATTTCTCTTTGCCCTCTGCACCGCCCTCTTTGCTTCCAACCTTCTATATTTCCTCTTAGCTTTCCTTCTCCTATTCCCCAACCATTTCACATAAACCTCTTTCATCACTGCAACTCTTTCCTCTCACTCCACCATTCTTCCCTTTCCTTCTACTGGCTCCCACCTTTTTACTCCACATATCCTTATGGATTCCTCACAAGTGTCTCTTTAATTTTCCTCCCCTCCTCCTCTAAGTCATTCATTTCCGTCCCTCTCCCCTCCTCCACCTATCCTCCATACCCCTACTAAACTCCCTCTTACACATTGCCTCATCTAATTTTTCCCCCTTTATGACTTCTATTCTCCTCTTTTTTTCTCTTTCCCTAACCGTTACCTCTCCCCCTTAACCTCTTGCAACCACCAAATAGTGATCAGATAACCCCCTACCTGCCCCTCTGAATACATTTACATCTAGTAATCTGCCCCTATCCTTTCTATTTATACACATAATCCAATATCTCCCTCCCCGTTATCTCACTCTTCCATGTATACTTATGATTTTCACTTTTCTTGAACCAAGTATTCCCAACTATCATTCTTCTATCAACACACAATTCTAACAGACTTTCTCCATTATCATTCCTTCCCCTACCCCAAATGGACCTATAATTCTCCCCATCTACTCTCTTCCCACTCCTGCATTCAAATCTCCTAATAAACAAATTTTATCATTACCCCCGGAAACTTTCCCAACATTCATTCAACTCACTTAAAATCTTTCTCTCTCCTCCTCGCTCCATTTACTGGTGCATGCGCGCATATAAAAACCCACATTTCTCTTTAACCCACATTATTCTCGAACTCACCTATTTTCACATTTACCTTATCTCACAACTCTTTCCTCATAACTATTCCTACCCCTTCCCCTCGCCCTCACTCTCTCGTTCACCCCGAAATCATACCTTAAATTTTCCAAAGTCCATCTCCTTCTATCCTTTCAGCTTTGTTTCTGTCAACCTAGCACATCCAACCTTTTTCTTCGAACATAAACCCTACTTCTTCCCTTTTCCAAATCCTCATTTATCCCTCTCACATTCATAGCCACTCTAATCTAATCTCTTTTACCCATCCTAACTCTTTACTCCCCTTACTCTCTTTATCCTGACCCTCTTATTCACCCTCTAATTTCTACTATTCCCACACTTGATTTGGCTGCACGCTTACCGGGATCCCACAACCTGAAGGCACTTCCCAGTACCTCAAGCTCCAAACCCAACTCAAGCAACCACACCCCTAAAAATACCCTAAACTATATTCTAAACTAATTCACAATATATATATATAAAACTTAGAATTAAAACTTATGTTATTGTTTACAAATTAATAATTACTTTGATGTACTCTTCCTACTGTTGAAGACACTCCTCTTCTTCTCCGCTTTCGAATCTATTTCTATACTAAAATCTAAAAGAATCATGATGGAATGTCTCCTTATGTTTTGAGAGGTATGTTACTTAAGTAAGTTACTTAAATAAGCTAGTTATTCATATAAGTAAGTTACTTATATATAAATATATATATATATATATTTATACATATATATATATATATATATATATATATATATATATATATATATATATATCTTTTTACTATATATATATATATATATATATATATATATATATATATATATATATATATATATAAAAATCCCTTGGATTTTTTACGCAATAGAGTTTTGTCGTTTTTTTTTTTAGAGAGAATTTTTTTTCCGCTGATATGGAGATGAATTTTTGAAAAACGCCTATAAAGAAGTTGAATGATTTTTCTTTTTCCAGAAAGTAAAAGATATTGCGTACCTCATCCTACATAAATAAGCACACCACGAACGGCACTGAAAGTTTTTAGTCACCGCAGCACCGCACTGCATAGCACCGCACCTCACCGCACCGCACCTCACCGCACCGCACCACACCGCACGCACCGCACCGCACCGCACCGCACCGCACCGCACCGTACCGCACCGCACCGCACCAACTCCGTCCCTATTTCAAAATAGTTAAGCACCGACTTTGCGGAAATATTTTTACTTGCCAAAATATTATTTGAAAAAAATTTATACTCCGACTCCAACTCCGGCTCCGACTCCGGTTCCGGCTCCAGCTCCTTTTGAAAATTTACAGCTCCAACTTTAAAGAATTACTTATAACTGCAAAAAAAATTCTTGAAAAAAATTTGTTCTTCAGCTCCGCCTTCGGCTCTTGCTCCGGCTCCGGCTCCGGCTCCGGCTCCGGCTCCGGCTCCGGCTCCGGCTCCTGCTCCGGCTCGGCTCTGTTTCTATTTCAAAATAGTTCAGCTCCGACTTTGCAAAGATATTTTACCTGCCAAATTTTTTTTTTTTTAAATTATACTTTGGCTCGGGCTCCGGCTCCGGCTCGGGCTCTAGCTCCTGCTCCGGCTCCGGCTCCGGCTCCGGCTCCGGCTCCGGCTCCGGCTCTGGCTTTGGCTCTGGTTTATCTTCTTTTCAAAATTGTTCAGCTCCAACTTTGTAGAATTGTTTTCACCTGCAAAATTAATATAAATTTATTCTTCAGCTTCGGCTCCGGTCCGACTGCGACTCTAGCTCCGGCTCCGGCTCCGGCTCCCGCTCCGGCTTTAACTCAGACGCCGTTTCCATTTCAGAATAGTTCAGCTCCGACTTTGCAGAATATTTTTATCTACAAAAACAATTTCTTTAAAAATAGTTCAGATCCGACTTTGAAGAAATATTTTTCCCTTCAAAATTTCTTTAAACAAAATTATACTTTGGCCCCGGCTCCGGATCCGGCTCTAGCTCTTACTCTGACTACATTTATATGATTGAGGAAGAGCCTGATCTTGGGTTGTGTTTGCGAAAATTAAAAATTTAATTTTTATAAAATGTGAATAAATCCTGGAAAGATCCTGGAAAGTTGAATTGCAATTTCGAACCTGGAAATGAATTTTTTTAGTTTTACACCCCTATAAAAATATCCTGTATCTTAAAAACCTTTCGGAATTTCCAAACAAATATTACACCATGATGTAGAGGAGGAAATTTTATAATAATTAAAGTAATAAAAAAGTGAAATTTTTTATTTTTACCCTAAAAAGTAAGGGTTGGGCAAGTACAGGGTCTCCTTAAGACTATGAATCAACAACATAAAAATGCCAAACAAAGAGAATTGAAGGTTGGGGACTACTTTTTTTAAGTGCTGTTAAAAAACCATACCATAGCTCTAAGCTAAATTAAAGATTTGAAGGTTCTTTTATTGTAAATCAAATAAGTGAACAGAATAAGCTATTCCTCTCGTGTCTTAACTCTACAAAAACTTTCCCTGTTCACAGAGACAATGTAAAAATTATTCCAGTTGAGAAAATCACTGATTCTCATTTACCTTTTTAAGAATGATGACATACGGAATCCAGAGGATATCCAAGAAACTTTAGATTCCCAGAAAAGAGGAACAGAAGAAATACAAAGAGTAGATCCAAAATAAAAAATAACAGAACTCTATGGATTCCTCAAAATTTCTATCAATTTAGAAATATTTCTTTAAATGATCAAGTTCCTGTTAAGCCAAAAACTCCAAGTAGCCAATGTACAATGGATGTACCCCAAAGAAGTGAAATTATTTGTTCCACTCCTTACTCGAAGAATCAAATAAAAGGGTAGAGGACTTCTCTGTCACCCATCAGACAGGAAAATTCACACAAATCTGATATTCTATAGTTGGAAGAACTATTAGTACCACCTGCAGAAGAAGCAGAAGAGGTGAAAGGTGATACCATCGGCGAGCTATCTTCAGAAATACTTCCTGAGGATGCTTCGATGTCAACTCAATCAGTCTATGGATCCAGCAACGCCTATTGGAACCAGAGATGACAGAAGAAGAGATCCCTCGTATAGACCTCATCAACAATTTAGAGAAACTAGAGAGGCAACACCAAGGGTTATTAGGAGTCAAACAAGACAAAGAGAATAAGAGGCACTACAGGAGAGGTTTCCAGAAAGAATGGAAGAAACAACAGAGGAACAACCAATATCGACTGAGCTCCAAACACCTCTTATTGTTTTGGATCTAGAAACATCTAGAAGAGGTAATAGATTGTACTACTTACCTCCCAAGAGATAAACCTATGTAAATAAATGTTTTTTTTTTTTTTTAATAAAAGATTTTACTTAATCAGACATTTTTTTTCTTTATTTTTCTGTTTGTTTTTGTGTTATGTCTATTTTATTTTGTCATTTTTTTTATTTAGTCGAAATTCGTTCATCACCGTCAGCAGGGTGACAACATTTTCTACTTTCAAAATAAAAAAAAATTATAAAAAAAAACGAAAAATATATATTCTATAATTTTTAATATTATTTCATATTATATTCATATTATCTTATTTTATTATATTCTATTTTGTAAAAGAAAATCAGAAAAAAAAACAGGAAAATATATATTTTTGTTTTATACATAAAAATAAAATAAAATGCATGACTCAAACAGAAATTAATATATTAGTTTACTCTTAATTAAGAAAGAACATTAATCAGAATTTAATTGCAATTTAAGTAAAAATAATTTAACTAGCTAATAAATCAATTAATTAATTAATTAAAGTAATCATTTTATTATTATTATTATTATTATTATTATTATTATTATTATTATTATTATTATTATTATTATTATTATTATTATTATTATTATTATTATTATTATTATTATTATTATTATTATTATTATTATTATTATTATTATTATTATAATTATTATTATTATTATTATTATTATTATTATTATTATTATTATTATTATTATTATTATTATTATTATAATTATTATTATTATTATTATTATTATTATTATTATTATTATTATTATTATTATTATTATTATTATGTTTATGTATTATTATTATTATTATTATTATTATTATTATTATTATCATTATTATTATTATTATTGCAATGATTTCCAAAAAGATAATGTACTTGCTGTTTACATTGGTTATCTTCCCAACATCCTTCACTCTACCAATTAACGTCAACGAAGAAACTAAGATCCTACCTGGTAGTATGTTATATAATACTGGAGAAGTCACCTTCATAAAAGACTATTTGTACCTAATTATTTCCATAGGTACAAATAGCCTTTTATGAAGGTGACTTCTCCAGTATTATATAACATACTACCAGGTAGTGAATAAGTCACAGGAGATTTTACTCTCCATCAGCGGGATTCGAACATTGGACTTCCCCGTCGCAGACGTAACAATAACCGGATGCTCTAGCCACTAGGTCATTTTTCTGTTTTTTTCTGATTTTCTTTTACAAAATAAAATAAAATAAAATAAAATAATATGAATATAATATGAACTAATATAAAAAATTATAGAATATATATTTTTCGGGTTTTTTTATGATTTTTTTTTATTTTGAAAAGTAGAAAATGTCGTTACCCTGCTGACGGTGATGAACGAATTTCGACTAAATGAAAAAAATGACAAAATAAAATAGACATAACACAAAAACAAACAAAAAAATAATGAAAAATAAAATATCTGATTAAGTAAAATCTTTTATTTAAAAAAAAAAAAAACATTTATTTACATAGGTTTATCTCTTGGGAGGTAAGTAGTACAATCTATTACCTCTTCTAGATGTTTCTAGATCCAAAACAATAGGAGGTCTTTGGAGCTCAGTCTATCTTGGTTGTTCCTCTGTTGTTTCTTCCATTCTTTCTGGAAACCTCTCCTGTAGTGCCTCTTATTCTCTTTGTCTTGTTTGACTCCTAATAACCCTTGGTGTTGCCTCTCTAGTTCCTCTAAATTGTTGATGAGGTCTATAAAAGGGATCTCTTCTTCTGTCGTCTCTGGTTCCCATAGGTGTTGCTGGATCCATAGACTGATTGAGTTGAAATCGAAGCATCCTCAGGAAGTATTTCTGAAGATAGCTCGCCGATGGTATCACCTTTCACCTCTTCTGCTTCTTCTGCAGGTGGTACTAATAGTTCTTCCAACTATGGAATATCAGATTTCTGTGAATTTTCCTTTCTGATGGGTGACAGAGAAGTCCTCTACCCTTTTATTTGATTCTTCGAGTAAGGAGTGGAACAAATAATTTCACTTCTTGGGGGTACATCCATTGTACATTGGCTACTTGTAGTTTTTGGCTTAACAGGAACTTGATCATTTAAAGAAATATTTCTAAATTGATAGAAATTTTGAGGAATCCATAGAGTTCTGTTATTTTTTTTTTTGAAATCTACCCTTTGTATTTCTTCTGTTCCTCTTTTCTGGGAATCTAAAGTTTCTTGGAAAGCCTCTGGTCCATATCTCATCTTCCATTCTTAAAAGGTGCCGTAGAATCAATAATTTTCTTAACTGGGATAATTTTTCATTGTCTCTGTAATTATGAAAGAGATTTTACTCTAATAGTAATGTAATATATTATAAGTATTGTGTGATTTATAATAAAGAACCTTCAAAATGCTTTTAATTTAACTTAGAGAAACTATGGTATGGAATTATAAAAAAAAGTAGTCCCCCACCTTCAATTCTCTTTGTTCTGTCATTTATGTTGTTGATTCATCGAGACAGAGACCATGTGCAATGCAGGAGTAAAAGCAAAGGGAATTTCACTTTCACTTTGGTATTATAAAGATTTCAGCTGCACATCATGGTCTTATAATTTTGTTTTGAAAATTCCAGCGGAATTTATAGTGTGATGTGCCCTATAAGTGTCAAAGAAATAAAATTCATTTTCATGGAAAGTGCAATTCAACTTTCCAGGATTTAAGGATTTATTCATTTATAAAAATTAGAATTTCCTTTTGCAGGCGCTGGCACTAAGATCGAGCTCTTTCACTCAATCATATGGAAATCTAGTCGGAGTAAAGAGGCAGAACCACTGCCGAACCAGATGAAAGTATAATTTTATTTAAAGAAAATTTGATAGAGGAAAATTTCTGCAAAGTCGGATCTGAACTATTTTAAAGGGAGAATTGTTTTTGGCAGACAAAGCTGTTCTTGCAAAGTCGGCTGGCTGGCCCAAAATGGAAACGACTCGGAGTTAGGGCTGGGCCGGAGCCAGGCTAGGTCGCCCGGTCGGAGGCCGGGCCGGGAAGCTGAAGAACTAAATTTATATTGAGCCACGAGGTGAAAACAATTCTGCAAGTTGAGCTGAGTGTTTTGAAAAGAAGAGAGACAAACCTGAGGAGCCGAAGGCCGGCCGATGCCGGGCTGGAGCGCCGGAGCCGAGAGCCGGAGCCGGAGCCGGGACGACCTGAGCAGCCGGAGCCAGGAGCCGGAGCCAAAGTATAATTTAAAAAAAAAAAATTTTGGCAGGTAAAATACCTCTGCAAAGTCGGGCTGAACTATTTTGAAATGGAAACAAAGTCGGAGCCGGTCGTGGAGCCGGGGAGGCCTGGAGCCGGAGCCGGAGCTGGAGCCGGAACCGGAGCCGGGGCCGGAGTTGGAATTTAAAGTATTAAATTATTTTTAAAGAAATTGTTTTTCTAGATAAAAATTTTTCTGCAAAGTCGGAGCTGAACTATGGAAACGAAGTCGGAGCTGGAGTCGGAGCCAGAGCCGAATGCGGAGCTGAAGAACAAATTTTTCAAGAAATTTTTGCAGTTATAAATAATTCTTTAATGTTGGGGGCTGAACAATTTTCAAAGGAGCTTGCTAGCCGGGACCGGGGTCGGAGCCGGAGCCAGTCGGAGCATAAATTTTTTTAAATAATATTTTGGCAAGTAAAAATATTTCAGCAAAGTCGGTGCTAAACTATTTTGAACCGGACCCGGAGTGGTGCGGTGCGGTGCGGTGCGGTGCGGTGCGGTGACGGTACGGTACGGTGCGGTGCGGTGTAGTGCGGGGCGGTGTGGTGAGGTGAGGTGAGGTGCGGTGCGGTGCCGGTGCGTTGCCGAGCTTTGCGTTGCGTTGCGTTGCTTTGCATTGCGTTGCGGTGTGGTTGTGAAGTATGGTGAGGTACGGTTGCGATGCAGTGTGCTGTGCAGTGAAGACAAAAACTTTTTAGTGCGGTTCGTGGTACGCTTATTTAGGTAGGATGAGGTACGTAATATCTTTTATTTCTGGACGCACTCTTTTATTTAAGATTGGGAGGAGTCTAGAAAAGAAATCACTTTTATTTACATATCAGCTGACAAAAAAATGGGCTAAAAAAATTGAAAGACATATTGCGTTAAAAAGGGATTTCAGGACCCAATTAAATATAAATATATATGTAATATATATATGTAACATATATATGTATATAATATTAATATGTATATATATATATATAATATATAATATATAATAATAATAATAATATATATATATATTATATATATATATATATATATATAATATATATATATATATATATATATAATATATAATATATATATATATATCATATATATATCTAATATAATAATAATAATAATAATTATAATAATAATAATAATAATAATAAATATATATATATATATATATATATATATATATATATATATATATATACTTAATATAATAATATATAATAACTATATATATATAATATATATATATATATATATATATGTAATAACATATATATATATATATATATATACTATATATATGTATATATATATATATATATATATTACTATATATATATATATATATGTATAATATATATAACAATAATATATATATATATATATATATATATATAATATATAATAATAATAATAATATATATATAATATAACTATATATAACTATATATATAATATATATATATATATATATAGGCGAAAATTCCTACGATGTTTTATTCAGATTGAAAATTGTGGGTTGGTGTCAGACAAGTTTGAAGTGATGACCTTGAAATTTTTTTTTGAAATTTTCAAATTATAATTGAATACTTGATGTTACCAATTTTAATTTTATTGATTTTCAATGGCAAATCACTATATCTTTTGGACCACACTTTATTTCATGAACTTTCGTAAAAAAATTATTGAAATATCTTAAAAAATAAAGTTTTTATATGGTTTTTAGTTGAAGCAGTAAAAATTCAGAACTTGACCCCTCATCCCCCCATAGATTCCAAACAATTAAGTCTATTGAAACGAAATAAACAGAAATATTTAGATTAATAGTTCCTCTTTAAATAAAAAGTTATCTTTTCACGATTGAAAAAAAATGTAATTTCGAGTACAGGATCCCCTTAATTGCTTCCTCTTCTAAATTTTCACGTGCTAAATCTCTTATTACTTCCATTTTTTCCACCACTACATCTACTTCATCCGAGATGAATTTCTTTTCGGTAGGTTTGTTCACATATGGAGAAACGTACTCAGGCATTTCATAGGGAAGTCTTTTTAAATATCCATGCAGGATAAAATGTGGAGACGATCCAATTGATCGAATATAAGAAGTGTGAATGACTATTTGAGCAAAAAAAAAGATATTTAGACCAGTCTTTATGGTTATTTCTCACGAAATGTCTTAAGAAATTTTCAATGTCAGCATTTAATTTTTCCACTACGCCATTTTGACTTGGCTTTCTTGTAATGCTCTGACAAATTCTTGACATATTCGAGTCTTTCAGGTTACTAACTCGCAATAGCGGGTCAGTACATCTCTGAAACGAGGATATGCTTTGCACCTGATATTAAACAAGCTGGAAGCTTCCCAATACTTTCCACATGAGCTCTCGAAAAGGGAGTATACGGCAATGACCACCGATTAATTTTGGCCTTGGGAGGTTTTGGATCCTTCACTTTAGCACAAGATAAGCATTGTGAGCAGTATTCCTTTATTAATTTGCTTAAATGGGAAAATACATATTTTTCTCTTACTCTTTTTTCTGTCCATTGTTGTCCTCCATGCCCACTTAAAAAGGACGAGTGCCACTGATCTATGACAGTATAAATCATACTGTCCGGTACTTCAATAAGATATGGTTCATTCTGGGTAGCATAAAACAAAACACCTTTTATAAATATGTGAGGATAAGTGTTAGGGTTTTCTTTAGCCCATTTCACTAGTTCTTTTAATTTGGGACATTTTCTTGTTCCCTTTTGAAAGTTTCTTTGGTCAAAATAAAATCTTTTCGAGGCAGGATTGGCTTCTTTTCTCCTTTAAAGAAATAGACATTAGGAGCTTGAGCTGGATGCTACTCAAGTAGTCGTGTGGAATATTTGTTTCCCCTGGTTTGTATTTAATAAATGATGAAAAACTATTTACAAAAAAATTCCACAGGGCTAACCGTCCTGTTTGCTGTTTATTTCTAAAAATAAAACAAAGTGGTTGATTGTCAGTCAAAAGAGTGATGGGATACCCGAATATGGTATTTTTGAACTTCTGTAATGAAAACACGACAGCGAAGGACTCGTTTTCAATGGTGTCATAATTTAATTCGCTGCCCTTTAAAACTAGAGATACAAAAGATTAGGACTTTTCCTTTCCGTCTTCAGAAAGTTGATATAAAACCCTGACGATGCCATAGTTACAGGCATCCGTGCCTATAAAAAACGATTTTGAGTAGTCTGGGAAAGTAAGTTGTGGTTGGACGACCAACTTCTCTTTTAAAAGGTCAAATGCCTTTTGGTGTTCTTTTTTCCATTCAAATTTGCATTTTTCTTAGCCAATTTGCATAAATGTTGTGCAGTGATTGCAAAACCTTTTATTAAAAATCGGAAATACGAGAAGAACCCTAGTAAAGATTGAGTTTCCCTTACATTTGTGGGAGGTACAAAACTCTTCATCGTCTCTATCTTAGCAGGATCAGGAGAGATACCATCCTTCCCTATTTTGAATCCTAAGTAGAGAACCGATGTCTGGAAAAAATGATATTTAGTCAATTTGACTCTTAACTTATTTTCCCGGAAGGCAGTGAAAACTTTTAGTTGTCAATGTGTTCTTTCCCCCCCCCCCCCATTATAAGAATATCGTCCAAATAAACCTCGGAGATTGGTATTAAAAGGTGATTTAGAGCAATTTGCATTGTACGAGCATAAACACTCAGATCATTCCTATGTCCAAATAAAAGTCGGGTAGGAGAGAATAAACTCTTCCGTGCTCTGAACGCTATTAATTTTTGGGTTTCTTCTTCAACTTCTAAGGAATGGTAGGCGTCGATCAAGACACAGCTACTGAAGATGGTGTTCCCCCTAAAAACGCGAAAATTTATTCAATGCTTGGCAAGGAAAAAACATCTTGCACGCTGTATGAATTTAAATAGCGATAATCTATGCAGACTCTAGGCTTATTTGAATTTTTCTTAGACACTACTAGCAAAGGTGAGCTGTGGGTGAATAGAAAGCCTTAATATAGCTTTCTTTAAAGCTTCTTCCGTAAATCTATCAGTATCCTCCAAATATTTATGAGGCAATCGATATTGTTTTCTAAAAATCACTTTAGGAGCATTAGGTAAAAGTTCAACCTTGAACTTTTTGTAAAGGGCATATTGACACCGTATCGTCATCTAGAGCAATGACATCGCTGTATTTCATTAATAGGTCCAATAATTCTAAGTAATTTGGTTTCTATAAAACACTTACTTCAGTGTCTTCTTTACTAAGTTTTTCTGTTAGGATTTCCCTATAGACATTTTTTAGTTGACTTTTTGACTGTCCTTTGGGACAAGTTGCTACACAGGCAGATCCTAACTGCTTCTGTTGTGTATCTGAACCAAAATTATTTGAAAATTCATTTT
Source organism: Trachelipus rathkii (assembly GCA_015478945.1). Taxonomy (NCBI): domain Eukaryota; kingdom Metazoa; phylum Arthropoda; class Malacostraca; order Isopoda; family Trachelipodidae; genus Trachelipus; species Trachelipus rathkii. Next base: position 29,347 of record JABUQX010104232.1, read on the forward strand.
TATTTATCTTTAAAATAGGTTGACAATTCCCTATTTGTTTATCCTTTTTTAAGTTAAATGATTTGTTACCTAAATTGATATAATTTAAAATTATTTCTTGACCCCTCACCGGACTTACGGCATTAGCAAACTATACAGGTTCAAAAGAGAACGCAGGTGTCATTAAACACACACTTTCCAACTCCAATGCTTTTTTAATCTCTGGTTTCACTTTTATATAACCATGAGAGTGGGTTGGAGCTATTGTCTCTTCTACTATTATTAGATGGACTCTACATCTTCGTCTAATATTAAGTGTCCTTCTCCAATGTTGCTTGGAGTCGAAAAATTTCCTTTTAATTCAAATTGTTTAAAATGTTCTATTTCCATTCCCGTGTTAGGTTCATTTGGCTTAAGAGTGAGGGAATCTGGAGAAAAACTGAGTATTTCTTCTTTTTATTTGGGAATTATCTTTGTATATTTTAGGTATAGCCCCTGTTTCTTCGAAATTTCTTGGGCTTGCAAGAAGAAAACTGTTATCTTCATCTCTACTTACAATAGTCGACTCATTATAAGAGTCCTCATTGTTTACATAATTAATCTTTTTAGACAAATTATTACTTAAACTACTACTTAAATTACAATTTTTATTATATTAATTAAAACTTACATAATTTCCTAAATAATACCAGGAACAATTATTATTTCCTATTGGATTATACACTATATCCCATAGTTAAGCAACTCATACTAAATTTAAGTATCACATATCATAAAGATTAGCTCATTCTCACTCAATCCACTACTATGAATTTAATCATCTAAATATCTATTTGTGCTTAAAAATAGAATAAGTGAGTTCGCTAGAGTTTTTTTGAAAATGCTTTTTTTTAATTATTTTTCTAAATCTTTAGGTTAAATATCCATGGTCCATTTGCATATACCCATAATATATATGAGTATTAATATTATTGATCTATAGTAAATAATACTACTATGAGTCAATCTTTTTAACCACCTCGACTCAAAATTCTTTAATCGACTAAACTAATCCAGTAGAAAGCAATTAATCTCATCATTTTACTCCAAAGAACTATTATGCACATAAATTTATATTATTTCACATTAAAATGTCCTATTTAATAAAATTATCTCAATCAGTAATTATTATTCCTATAAGAATATGAATTAGAGCATATCTCATTAAGAAAGAGATCATTCTTTCAGCTCTTAGACGGCCATGATTTGAATCGTAATTGAAACTCAAATATTCAAGAAATAATATATCCTCCTAGGACATCATTATCCGATCTTTTCTTGATTTAGAATAATAATAGATTAAGAGTCAACAAAATTACCTAAGGCACAATTTTGTTGATAATGAAAATATGAATTAATTATATTATACATAATATGAGTAAGCAGGTCGTTTACAGAGTCATGTGCACAAGTGAGATTAGAGAGTCAATAATGAGTCCCTAACTCTACAAATCTTCAGTCCACAAAAGATTTCTCACGATTAAAAAATAAAATATTAAGGACTCACTTTTAACGTAAGTAATTTATAAATTAAAATAAATAAATATAAATATTAATATATTATTTAATATAAGTGGAAATTAGTGATAAATAAAGATATATTAAATTAATTATAATATAAATTTATATTATAATATATAAATTAATAATATATAATAAATATTAATAAATTATATATATTATTAATAATAATTAAATAATAGTTATAATTAATAAAATACTTACTAAGCAATTTATATAATATAATTAAATAATATATAAAATAATATATTAATATATATAAATTTAAAATATATATCTCGTATTAGTGGTATGTTTTCTTATAAAAAAATAAATAAATTGTGGTAAAATTTCATCAGTGTGAGATTTGAAAATTATAATACCATAATGAGGAGTGCTAAAGAGGGTGGGGGCCATAGGCCTACCTGCCCCCCCAAAAACACTTAGGCTCAAACCATTATTATAATTATATATAAAAATAATATAATTAATATAATAATAATCAATAATATTAATTTAATATAATAATTAATATAATAAATTATTAATATAAGCTTAAAATATTATATATAAATATTATATTCTTAAAAAATAATTTAATACTATTTATCTGTTTATATTAAAATATAAATACTATTAATTATATATATAGCTACTCAAATCGGCCATTCATATTGGTAATGGAATCATAATATGTGTGATCAAAACGGATTTGAAGTAATATAAGTTTTCTGTACACAATCCTAACTCATGATAATTTTCGACTATAAATCTACGTACGATTCTCCAGAAAATAATATCCTAACTCACTTGAAAATTGATTTAAGCAACTATAGAGGTCACAGACTATCAGAAATTATTTAAATATTCTCAATACTCTATTCGTCTTATTCAGTAGAAATCTAGTCTGACACTGTTCACTATTACTATTAAATATACTCCTAATTCCAAATTCATTTTGTGAAATACAGATACAGAATAATATGTATTACTTAGTTACATTTTATAAAATAATTCTTTCTTAAAGGTATACAAAACTTAGATAATCAAATATCATAGCAATAAAAATCTCAAACAATTTAGAAAAATGATAATGTTTAATATTAAAAAAAAGTTAAATATAGTGACTATTAAGCATTAGAAATTAATACACCGGATTTTTTTAATCATATTAAAAATAATTTCATTATAAATTTGCTGAAAGAATTTTTGATAATAGTAAAAATAAAAATATTAAAATATCTTCAATAAAATAATAGTCGATATAAATTAATAATTTGTATAATTATGCACATTAATTTTTTTATGTTATAATATGACGGAATATCTTAAAGATATACGCTTATAACTTCAATAGAACTTAAATATAAGTCAGATAATATTTACCTGAATGAAAAAAAATTAAAATATCTTACAATTTTGAACAACCAAATAAAAATAAATTACCCATTAATTAACAAATTAAAGAAATAAAATAATCCTATAGGCCCTCTCGGATTTTAAATTGAAAAAATAGGTACCCGGAACCTGAGTCTTGGTTTGAAGCTTAAAAATAATATAATATTATAATTATATAATTAAATTATATAATAATATAATATTTAAATATTAATAAATATTATATTTAAATATAATAAATTATAAAATTAATAAATTTTATATAATAATAATTTATATAATAATTACTATAATATATAATTTATTAATAATATAATAGTATATCTTGTAATTATATATATTTAATTATATATATATTATAATATTTAAATATTTAAATAGTAATTAATTTACATTAATATTTAATAAATTATAAATATTAAAATAAAATCTATATTATATAATTATAAATATAAATAATATTATAATATATATATAATTAATTATATAATAATTATAATAAAAATAATATAAATATATATCAATAATTTATAATTATAAATATTAGATAATATAAATTAATATAAATATAATATATAACTAATATATATTAATTAAATATAAATAAAATATAATTAAAATTTAAAATAATATTATGAAATTAAAAATTATTAAAATAATAAATATAATAGATTAAAAAATATAAATATTAATAATATTAATATTTAAATTAATATTCGATTAGTAAATCATAATATATATAATATAATATATAATAATAATTAAATATAATATAATAATATTATATTAATATAATTATATAATATATATATTATATATATATAATTATATAATTGTATAATTATAAATCGTAAGATTAATAATTATGTATAAGTATAATTAATATATATAATTTCAATGAATTATATATGATATTTAAGAAGTTCTTAATCATATGTTATACACTCATAGGAATGATATAATAAGTATAGTAGAGTTTTAATAATAATGACATAATATTAATAATATATTAATATAATTTTATTATATAATATTATATATATAATTAGCTATTAAATTATAATTATATATATGTATATATATAATAATTCATACATATAATAATAAAGGTTATTAATTAAATATAAATATAATATTATATAAAATTATAAATATATATTATAATTTAACACTTAATATATTAATTTATATATATAATACTAATATTAATACTAATTATATATATATCATATAATATATTAAGATATGAATTAATTTTACAAAAAGAAATTAACTGAATAGTAATAAAATAATTTCATCTAATACTAACAAATTTCACATTTTTTTTCTTCCTAATGAATCAAAAGAAATAACTCCAATTTTGCGATAAATCGAATCATCTCCTAAATAATATACTTTAATTTGAAATTCAGATTTATATCTTCTGCCAGATAGAGTCATTATTAGTTTTATATTCCGAAATTTCTTCTAAATTTGATTTCGGACATTGAGTTTGGTCACGACATTCCAAAATGCAACCAAAGTTGTTTGATCAATCGTGGGGATTTGACATTTTTCAAATGTTTTAGCTTTCTTCTGAAGATTTTAAATTCCTTCAGATTTTATTTTATAATAATAATAATATATATATAATATTATATTATATATTATATATAATAATAATATATATATATATATATTATTATATTTATATAATATATAATATATTATATTATATATAAGATAATATATATATAGTAATATATATATATTATCATCATATTATCTATTGCATCCTCTCCCTAGAAAAAAGTCTGACTTTCAACCTGTCAGCAGTTACTTCAAGAATGCCCTCTGCTTCATCCATTCAAGGTTTTCATTGTTCGGAGTCCGTGTTTTCTAAAGAATCTTCACATCCACTCCTTTCATTTATTCCTAGGTCTTCATCTTGGTCGTGACCCCACTTTTTCCACTCTATTCGTCCAAACCTTTACAGATGGTCCCAACCATTCTCAATTCTGACTTCATTCAATTTGCGGGACTAATACTGATGGTTCAGTTCTACTGCCTCTCCCTCTCTTGTTTATATATTATATAAATTATATATATACATATATATATATAATAATATAATAATATATATTTATATATATATATTATATATATATATATATATTATATAATTATATATATTATATATATATATTTATATATATATCGGGAGAAGGGACTTTAGATAATTCATTTGTGAGTTCATCATAAGAAATAAATTTATAATTTCGATTTCACAGTTTGGTAAATGCTTGTATGTGTTCTTCGTCCTCCTAATTAGAGGCATTAAATGAGAAAAGGGAATCGGCGGTGGTCGGTTCACCTCCTCCGCTTCCTCTCCATCCTTTTTCTCCGGGAGTGGTCGGTCCTTCTCCTTTTCCTCCTTCAGCGGTCATCGGGTTTTCCTCCTCGTCCTCCTTCGTCAGTGGTTGTACTCTTTCTCCTCCTTTTCACGGTAGTTCGGTCCTCCTTCCCTTCCTCTTTTCGCCGATGGTCGGTCTTGCCTTCAGCGGCGAAGGATTTTAATCCCTCCTTCGTCTGCCTCTCACTCGTTTCTTCGTCATCAGCGTCTTCTATCGATCAGAGATGGAGTCTCGAGTCGCTCCTTTCCTTTCTTTTATCTCTCTCTCTCTCTCTCTCTCTCTCTCTCTCTCTCTCTCTCTCTCTCTCTCTCTCTCTCTCTCTCTCTCTCTCAAACAACACACACAGTTACAAATTCATAATTGTTCTCCCATCCTTCTACAGGCTGTTGTCGTTTGTGTGCCCCTCACTGTTAATATATATATTCAAGTCTCCCCCGGCCGCCCAGAAAAACATTATTTAATATGTAAATTTAAATGAACCTTTTTTTTTTTTTACCTTATTATTAAAATGTCCCCAATTACATTGACCCTAATTTAAAACTTATCGGGTACATAAACATTGGAAAAATGGAAACTAAAAATAAACCCTTATTATATTTAAAAAAAAATAAGCATATAAATATATATTTTCAATATAAATATATTAATTAAATAAAATTGAGAGATCGCCAAATGCTTTTTTACGTTGTTGGGTATATAAGGTCGAAAATTCACTTCATAAACTAATATTAGTATTATATAGATACAAGCAACGTAGCTAAGCTCCGCCAAAGCGCAAGGGTTCAGTCTTGCCTAAGGGAAAGCAGAGTTCACCAAATATTTTTTTTAATTTGCTGTTTAATCACTCCACAAAAGGGGAAAAAAATAGCTTCATAAGACATTAATATTAATAGTATATAAAAATAATAATAGCTTAAATTTTATTACAAATTGTTATTAGTTGTGAACTTCAAGTTAATTATTGTATACCTATATTTTTTTCCATTGGTGTTTTCTTTTATTTTATTGACCACACAAAGTAGAGGAAATGGAATAAAAAAAAAAATGAAAGTTTAAAAAAAATAATATATAGAATATATAAATAATAGCTTATATTTTCAATTTAGTTGTGAAGCTCTAAATTAATTAATTACATATATTTTTTTCTCATTGGGGGATGGGTACGCAAATATGAAAATTATTTATTACAATAAACTAATATAAACAAAGGTGTAGAAGTACAGTTCCTGGGAAATAAAAAACTCGCTGAAATTAAAAAGCTTCAAAAAAAATGTGGGAAAGAAACTGTATATGAAGTCTAAGTTTTATTCTGATGAGGCATTGTAAATGTAAGCAAGCTCAGAAGGAGCTTGATTTCCGAAAATATATGATTAAAATATTCCATCAATATTATATTACTACATTTTACCTAAATTGCACAGGCTGTGAGTATTCTTTCCGGAACCTCTTCAGACTTTCCCTCATTGCAACAACTTTCTGAGCTTTTATATCAGACGGATCGTCTTCACTTATATCAGGAGGTTTTGGCTCAGGAATATCAAATCGCTGAATTAACAAGTCTAAAAGTTCCTGTTTGTGGAATATATATATATATATATATATATATATATATAATATATATATATATGAGGTATATTATATTTTATATATATATAATATATATTATATATACTATATATATATATATATATATATATATATATATATATATATATATATATATATTAAATATATATATATATATACAAATATGTGATAATATATATATATATAATATATATAATATATATATGCAAGAACGCCTCGTGGCGTAGGAGGTTGACTCGCCGACTCTCATGCGAGAGGACGCTGGTTCAATTCTCCGCGTAGCAGTTGGAGTTTTTATCTTCCTGGGGGCAAGAATTAAAACTCGACTGCGAACTGTTGGTGGTGCTGTTTGGGATAGCCGGCCTTAAAGTTCATTTCCTGTGGTCCCCCCGTGTTACCTTGTAAAGGGGATAACCACATTCGAGATATTTTTTTTAAAATAGTATAGTAAAATGCAAAATTGGAACATGTGAAGTTGTAGCAAAATCTTTTTAAGATGGATAGTATGCTCATGAAATAATAAAATATCATTTTGAAAATGATTTACCATGTGGGGGAGCAAAAGCTTCTGGGTAAGTTGTTAAATAAAGGTTCTTACAAACATGGGATCAGCATACATATGGTAAGTTAATCTTTCCACTAATTTAAATAGTGCAGCACCCTGTAAATGAAAATAAAGATATTAAAAGCAGAAATTTCTAGGAAACTAAAAAAATTTACATAGGAATTTTAAATAATTTTTTAACATCTAGTCATGTTGTCGTAGTGTGCTGTTACCATCCACCATGGTATTTCCAAGGTATTATCCGATACAAAATAATCTGACGTTGATCAATTCAACAAACCAAAACACCTTCTGCACCGTCATTTAAAAAACTATAATTATACACTATAATAACTTTAATTCCATATTGGATTCGTATATTGCGTTGTGTTTCTAATATTATATTTTGTTTTTTTAATCTTTTAATTACCTTACTGATGTAGAAGAATATTTACAAGCATCTAGCTCGTTAAATTCTTTTTTCCTCTCACACAACAGTTATCTGTCTAATGTTCTAATCTATGTGTCTAATGTCCTTATATGTCTTGTCTATGTTCTTAAACAATATAAACTTTTCAGGCAATCAGTAATCCTCATTTGAACAAGAACAAGAATTAAAAAAAAGGAAAAGGATCTCAAAAAAAAAAACAAAAAAACAAAATATCAATTTAAAAATATCATGAATTAAACTTTATTTGTAATTTCTTTCCTTTTAATATTAAAGTACAATAATAAAAAAAATCTGAGTAATTTACAATCTTAAACAGTCACTTAAATTTCGAAATAATAAACAGCTGAAAATTTATAAATGTTTAACCCAAATTCGACAAACTCATTTCAACACACCTAAATAACCTTTGAAATATTAAACAAAAGAAACTAAAAATATTTGTAAGCTCATGAAAACTGAACATTATTATATAAAGAAGGAAAAAAAAATATTTATAAGTCAATCTCAGTTTGTGTAATTTTATTTCAAAAGTATCCCCTCTAGTAAATTTTTCAAAATATTAAGCAAAATAATGCCAAAAATATTTGCAAAGTTCAAGATGTTAAACAAAAGAAACGATTTTTTTTTTTTACATATAAATTCACTCTTAATTGGGTAAACTAATTTCAAAATATATAAAACAAATTCAAAATGTTAAACAAAATTGATAAACTAATTTCTAAAAATCTTGGTTAATTTCAAATGTTTTAACAATGTATATTAATTGACACTTGATTACAATATAATGAAACATGACAAATTTAAACCAACAACCCAAAATAATCTAAAGTATTACAAGTTAGGAAGGGAGAACTCCACAACCACATCTCCAGAATACCAAAAAAATCCTCCTCATAAATAATTGGGCAGTTAAATATCAAATTCACTTTGTAGTGATGGTATTTCTATTGGCGCATGATATTCTTTAAACTATCCAGGAACGTGTTTTGTGCCTTTGTAAACTATTTCATCTACCTATCAACTTCCACCTTTCCCAGTTCATGGTAGCATGAACTTGTATTACCCGTGCCCCCGCCCCCCCAAAAAAAAAAACTTTCATCTATAGCTGTATGGTTTACAACATACATGCCACACACAAACAAAAAATAAGAACACAAACTTAGATATAAGGACAATCGAAAATTTAAAGTTGGAAGTTAATAGTAAGCTAATTGCTCTGTAGAGATTAGAGAAAAATAATTAACTTGACATCATCCAATCTACTGATCATTAAAAATATAAATTGTTTTTCTGGTTGAAAAACCAAATCCTTTATCCAGATTGCAATTTACAAACTAGCTAGAAAATATTGGACTGTTGCACTTAAAGCATATTTCATTAAAATAGTTCTTAGTCTAGCAGAAAGAAAATATTTTTATAAATAAAAGACAATTCGTCGAAGCTGGTTATAAATTGAATAATCTGAAAATTACGGCTGTTTTGTTTACAACAATTTATATTTAGTTATCATTAACTTTAGAAACTGAATTATTTTTTCTCAATCTCTCTATCAGCTTCTTTATTCCATTTACCGCATTTATAATAATCACTTCTATTTCTCTCTGGCTAACCGTTTTTCTTTTTAATTGAATCATTTTACTGAAGATTCCCTCTTGAATTAATTTATCAAAAATCTCTACATTGATATTAAGTCAAAAGCTCTGCTATTTAGATTCAATTTCAATAATCCGCATATATTTAAAAACTTTACTGTTTGATGGATCTCTAAGGTATGTGGACATTTTTATAAAGTTTTAATTTCACAACCTTTAAATTCTTTTTCAGCCTGGCCAAAACTAATTTAAGGAACATAACAAGTTCTTAATCCTATCATACTCTGTATCCTGTACACTTTTTTTTACTTTTTTTTTTTAACAAAAGTTTGGAAAGATCTATTCTCATAATATAAGCTCAGTGAGATCAAGAAAGTTTGTGAGCTTAGCTCATATTTATTCAAATATGTCTCAATCTTTGCCTGTAGATGCGCTTTAATAGAGTAGCTGGTTTTAAAAGTCAAGTAAATTCTCAAACTAACTGCCAGCTTTCAGCTTAAATTGCAATTTCATTACAGGAAATATAATCGTACCTCTCAAATGTATACAGGACTTATAGTAGCACCTCTAAAATGTACAGGGGACTTACAGTAGTACCTCTAATGTATACAGAAAACTCACCTTTAAAGAACACATCAATAGATCAATAGCGTTGTTAACAAGTTATCCTATGCTAATTATGTTTCCTTAAAGATAGATTTTGTTCCAAAATATATCTTAAAATAACATTTACTACAATTTTGTCTATCCACGCCTATTCTGTTATCCGTCAATATAGGGTTGCGCCAGTAATTGCTAATACAATACTTATACAACTTCTAGTAACTATGCAGAAAAAATAATTCGTGTATTACGAGTCTCGAAATTATTATGGGCAAACAACTACACTTTTCAAAAGCTTATCTATACTAAAACTCCAGGATATCTAAACTCTTTCAAAAAGTAGTCATATCTTTAATGTCATAAATGGAGCTGCAAATGAACTTCTAACTAGCATAATTGTGCAGAAGCAAACTATATAAGGAAAATCAATCTCTAACACAATCATTATTTGTTTTAGCAATTCTTTTCACAATTTAGATCTATACTTTTTATTCCACATCATAGCTTCGCTGCTATGTCTTAACACTGGTAACATACCCACATGCAGAACCCTAGTGCACTCAAAACTTGGTCACTTTGCATTCACCGAAGATTTATTTGCACCAGCCACCTTCTTACCACTCACAACTTTCCTACTATACTCTGTATCATCCGTTCCCTCTTCATTCAACATATAGCCTAAATACTTAAAACTGAGATTCTTCTAACATGATTCCACACTTTGGACTCTCCTCACCATCATCTTTCTTTTATCCACATTTACTTACAAACCCCTCCTTTTTACGCACCCTGCCAAACTCCTCTACCAATCCTCTCAAACTTTCTTCAGATTCGAGACACAAAACAAATCATCAGCGTACAGAAAGCAAGTCACCCTCCACTCTCTTAGAATCTCTAATTATATTAAAAATACTGTACCAGTATGAAGTAAATTTAAAAATATAGAATGTGCAAGTTGTCTGTTTGTAAAACCTGCTTACAATATAATCTGAAAGGATAATGGAAAACATTTAATAATCAAGAATCTAGATCTTCACCCTGAGAAACAAAGGTTTGAAAGGTCTCCAACTGGAGCTGGATATTTACAAAAAGATACGATCTCTGGCCAGCTGAATCTGCAGATCCTGCCCATCAATTTTTTTTCAAAACCTCAAAAAGATTTAAGTATTCACCATCATAAATATTAAACTGCCACAATATCCACAACCTTCATTACTCTCGCATCACAAACTTATTATATAATGACATCTTTCACTTACACATAATAATTGAAGTTATAATTGTAACTAAATCCACATCCGATTTCTTGATATAACAAATAGAGGTTTCATTTCTGAAACAGATCTCAATCCTAATCTAGAACTCATTTGAATAACTCTTTTAAAAAAAACATCACTAATACTCTACAGGCTCCTTGATGACTAAGATTCGCCTCTTGGAAGAGATACGGACACCCAGAGGTAATAGTAGCGAAAAAAAAAAAATTAATGTTACCAAAGACCCTAGTTTCATTAAGCTGTGAAAAATTTATAACAATCAACACTAATAAATTATAACCTAGCTAATAGCTCTAAATAAATCTCTGATATTAATAACTGCTTCGTTGGCATGACTATGAGCTATTTTAAATATTCAAAACTAAGACAAAGTATCAAAAGATTATTATTTTGTTTTATAAGTTATCGTAAAGCTTAAATAAAACAATTCAACATACCCTAATAACTGGAGTACCCGAATTCTCCTTCTCTTCTATAATAATGTTATCTTCAGAATCTTCAACGCTAAATGGATATATAGATGGCTCAGGAAGCCTTAGAGGGTGTTTAGTTTCTTCATGAAGAAGTATGCTATCAAGAACTCGCTCCAACATACTGTAGAAAAATTATTATTTACAATAAGGATTGAGCAAACAAATCTAAATTCAAAATTAGCTTAAAATAAAATATCGTCTTGCATCTAAGAAATAAAAATTTAAGAAACATAGTATTTCCTTTGCTAGCAAAAGCAGACGTTTTTATTCAGGTTAACAATGCTTTCAAGTTAGCTTTAAAAAAATTATACAATAAATACCTTTGTGTGTTAATACGAACTAAAGCAGCCATCCAATTATTTTTGTCTTCTGAACTTTTAGCTGTCAAAACTATAGCTGGCTGCTCGCGAGGTCGTATTTCAAAAGAGTGTCGTAGTTCTGATGGGGAAAAAATAAAATATTATATATGCAGGTATATGTGAGTGCCTGTGTGTGTAGGCGCATGTGTGTGTGTGTGTATCTGTAGGTGTGCCTGCGTTTGTGTACAGCCTCAAAACCTGACCCTACCGGTAGTTAGAAAAAAAATCAAGAAACTGAGTAACAAACAAAAAGTAATAGTCTGAAGTTATGCTGAATGGTGAGCAGCTGGAACAAGTGTCTGAGTTTAAATATTTAGGATATAGGAAAAATATATAGGATAAAGACCAGATGTTGCTGAGTGTAGTAGGCAAGATGATAGGCAAGTGGCTGGTGTAATTAATCCTTGGTGATTGTAAGATAAGTCGGGAGGACTAGGTTTACATAGGGTATATTGTTACGCTGTTAATTATAGTGGTAAGACATATGGTGGAATAAGAAGTAATATGATCAGACAAATACAATGTGTTCAGATGGACAATCAATCTTAGGAGCATGTGAGGTGTGAGAAGAATTGACAAAATGAGGAATGAACGTATAGAGAGTTGTGTGTTGTGAACAAGGTAAATATGAAGAATAAATGAAAAGTACGTTGAGATGGTTTGTGTGAAGGATGGATGATAGTCGTTGGATTTCTTTGGTAAGCGGTGTATAGTGGTGAGTGTGTCTGAATAATCGCCGATCTGGATTGATCACTAAAGAATGCACTGGAGGAGAGAATGAGAGTTTGGAAGAGCGAGAAAAAGGTGATAAGGAGTGAATAGCGTGGGTTTTTGTGAGGAGGGTATGTGTGTGGCATGGCTAGAGGGATTACATACATTGATAGAAATGCCATAGTGGAGTGGTCCGTGCGGTCCCGTGAAGCTATAGGTGGATTTTCTGACTGTGGATCGAGTTCTCACTAATACATATAGAGGGGGCGGTTAGGCTGGGCTTTCTTTTCTACTACTTTTCTTTTCTGATGCATCAAGCCCTTACCCCCAGTCTTGGGAGGAAGAAGATATATATAATGAATTATATATATATATATATATTATATAAGATATATATTTATATATTATAATATATATTATTATTAATATATATATATATATATATATTATAATATAATATTATATA
>JABUQX010104233.1:0-2500 GCA_015478945.1 Trachelipus rathkii
AAGGTTGGAATGCCATAACGCTTGTTTTTTTTTCTTTTTGGTGTATTACTTTATACATTAAACATTTGTAAATCTAATTATATACATATAATCCTCTCAATAAAAATATTGTTCATTTTATTTGTTACTCCCTCATGCTCGAGACTGGTTATGATAATTAATAAAAACTCATCATAAAACTATTTATGCAATCTCTTTGCACGGCTTTAGTGCATGAGTTTAATTAGGTAAAAATTTCTTATTCATCACTGCATTACATGTTTTTGTTATAGTTATTCCTGATTTCTTATTAATCCATATAAAATTTCTTTTGCATGTCGTGGTGATTTTGTTGTTCTGAGTGATGATCCCCCACCGAAAAACAAAAGTCTCTAAAGAACCTTGACAGAAATCTTAACTCCCAAAAAGTGAAAAGGTAGTGGCATCGTAAAGGATGGTCTTTGTCGTCTGAGATGAACCTCTGCGGCATCTCTCTCGAATGGGCACAGTACTCTCTCTCCTCTGTCACTCTCACATACCACTCGCCTGAGTTTTTTCTTATTTTTAGCTATGTTCATTTCTTAGTGATTTTTCTAAATAGTTTTACAACCACTGATTTTATTACATATTCTATATCCTCCACTATGTAACTATCTCAAGGTCCCAATATATAATAACCTATATACTATATATAATATATTATATATATATTAATATATATATATATATATAATATTAATATATATAATATATAGTTAATAATATATAAATATATATATAATTTAATATATTATTATATATATTATTAATTAATTAATTATTATATTAATATTATATTAATCTATATATATATATATATATTGATAAATTGAACTCTGTTAATTAACTCATTAATTTTTACAATGACGTATTTTGTAATACTATATATCAATACAACTACACCAATACTTATATATGATTAAATTACTAATTGATCCCCACTAGCGCAGGGAACGAGCATCCACATAACTAATAATTTGATTAATCATGAGTTGACTTGGCTTCTCACTGCTTCATTACTCTCTATCTTACTATCGTATTATGCTTAGCTCTCTCTATCTCTCTCAATCTCTCTCACTCACTCTCTCTCCTCTCTCTCTCCTCTCTTACTACTCTCTCTTCCAAGGTCTTCTCTCTCTCTCCTCTCTCTTCTCTCTCTCTCTCTTTCTCTCTCTCCTCTCCTATCTTCTTTCAGGTCTCCTCTGTGTCCACCATCAAATACACAACGCTCTCGTCTGGTGCTCCTCCTTCAACAATCTCTCTCCTCTCAACCTCTCTCTCTCCTCTCTCACGTCTCTCTCTCCTCCTCTCTCTCTGCATCTCTCCTCTCTCTCTCTCTTTCTTAGTGAAAACCATCACCTCTCTTCTCTGCTCTTCTAGGTCTCTATGTTCTTATCATTTTGCATTTTCTCTTTCATTGAATATTTAAAAGATACTTAAATTGCTGGCATACCTCTCTCTCCCTCCTATCTCCGTCTCCTCTCACACAATATACTTTGAACATCATAAATCTCATACTTACTTGTCTTTAGGGCTTTTCTTTTACAATAACAAATAACTTTATTTCCCAATTTCGTATCTCTATCAAATACAAAAATTTTTTTTTTTAACAAAATTTCATGCTGCTTTTCTTCTCTCTCTGGACATTTTCCTTTGCTTTACATTTTATCGGCTCACTCGTCCTTATGAGAAATAATTACACCAATCTCATACTCCTTTTTTCGCGGTCTCTCTCTCTCTTTTCGTCATTCTAAGATGTCTTCGTAGTTCTCGCTCTCCGCTTCATTCGGCTTATAATATATATCAACATATATTTTATTTAACATTTAATACGAAACTGTGTAGAGTAAATCTCAATATGTGTGGGATCGAACAAAAACTAAATTCCAATCAAACCAATGGTCCTTTTTCATACTTTGTTAAAAGGCCCGCCCGTGAGAAAAATATTAAAATTTTTCGGGGAAGGTAACAACAATTCTGTAATAAATTCTGTTAAAAGAATGGAAGGCATTTTAGAAATAATAAAAATATATTAATACCAATACCCACAGGAAGAAAAAATCTGTTATGCAAACACGTTGAGACAACACCCGTCAGTTCTTAATTTTTTACGAGCTATGTAGAGAAATTTCATCTGCTGATTTTCTACGCATAAAAGAGAAATAAAAATTACTGGTATCAACAAAAACTTAGCAGCCGCCTCCATTCTTTCAATCTAGTACAAATTAACCCAGCAAACCGCTACAAAACACACAAACACTATACTCTTTTTCCTGTTTTTAATTATCTGTTCTGCGTCCTCCTGACTTTTACCCTAAATATCCCAATCTAATAACGATTGCTTTTTTTCCCTTTGTTAATTTTCCATACCGCTACTGTATTCTATTATTAATCCATTCCTATATCTTGTATCAATTCCCATCCTTCCAAATTTTTCCCCTTATATTTAAACACGTATTCCTTTAAGCATCGTGTTTTTCAC
>JABUQX010104233.1:7500-34070 GCA_015478945.1 Trachelipus rathkii
TAAAGATATGTTTTGAAAAAAGTGTGAATAGGATACGTTTTGCAAACAATGTTAGTTACTTACTGTAGTTAAGTAAGGAACTTTAATAATATTACAGGATTATTCATTTGTGCGTAAAGTATGTTAGGTTTTGTTATGTTTCTTATATATCTATATATATATATATATTATATATATATCCAGATATATTACTATATATATAAATATACATATATACTAACTATATATTTATCTAAGTTATATATATATAACACTAATATATTAATATATATGAGGACTTATCTATTTCATTCTTATTATAATAATATTCCTACTATCTTGTCTACTGTCTGCTCAATACGCTGGATGTACTTATGGCTGAAGCATAGTCATGTGGTTGGTCTCTCTATATTAATTATGTTAGTTAGTTTTTTTTTCGGTACCATCCTCAATTTTGCCTGAGACTAATATCTTTGTCTAAGCAGACACATTAATCCGATAATCGAATATACCATAAAAAGACTTAAGACCTGAGACTCTTATTCGTGTATAATATCAATATATATATATATATATATATATATATATATAGTTATATATATAAATAGAAATATATTTCTTACCCTTTATATATAAATACTTATACTTAAGACACTATATATATATATACTTAATATAATAATAAATATATAACCAAAAAATACGTAAGTACCTCAACTGATGGGTAGCCCGCCAGGGTGGTGTGGGTGGTTTATTAACTTATTTATTGTTTACTACCCCTGCTTTAGGGTATGTAAAAATGCTAAATTTTAAAGTTATAACCATAAAAAGAATAAATTTTTTAGTAAAAACAAAATTTTAAGAAAATCATTACACATATAAATAATACAACACTTTAGTCCTTAGTTATCTTCCTACACAAATATTGTGAACTCTTGAGAGTCTACATATGATCAATCACGACTATGAATCAATATGATCATATAGATCAATTTTTATATCACTAGTATTGATGTGGTTTTAGAGGGATTGAATGGTTTAGAATTGATTTAACTGATTTACTGATTTTACTGCCTTCTAGGGCTATATTAGTTTTATATGTCCACACTCTCTTATATAGAGTTATACATACACAAAGAGATATTAAATTTTTAAGTTAGAACACATTATATATATGTATAAAACAGCAATGAGAGCGAAAAACTAAACTAAAAGTTTTGTGCTATCGGTATACATCACAAAATATGACTGAAATCATAGTATTCTATCATTGATAAATAGATCAAATAGTCAATACATATTAGATCATTATGTATTAACAATTCTTACATCACAATAGAATCATAGTAGAGAAGGCGATAAAGGGAGGTAGGGGTGGGTGATTTATGATTATAGCGAGTTATATAACATGTGATATCTTACTCAGTCTTTAAGGGCATACACTGTAAACGACATCTCAAGAAAATTTGTTACTCATAACTCATAAAATTTAAATAATCTCTTATATGTTTTATGTAATAAGCAATTAGATGATAAAAGAGAGAAATTAAATAAAGTTTTAAAATATATATATGATCTATTTTTAAATTAAGAGATAAAATATATAAGAGTGAGAGTAAAACTCAAAGTATAATAAATAAATATATACTATTCATCTCATAATTCATAATTTTTATCTTATATATATATTAAACTCAACAAATATATAATAACATACAACAACGCAAATTGCTTTTATAAAATTAATGACCCATGAGACAATGTTAATGGTTTCTTTCCAACGTCTTAGAAAATTGCTTCTAATCACACATTCTAATTGCTTGACATCCATACTGCAAATACGCCGTCCACTCGGTGATTTAGATTATAGCAGTTAGTGACGATGATTTTCTGCCAGGCTAGATGTATTGATTCAATGTGGCTATAATTATTTCGTGTGTGTGTCGCTGTGCTCGCTGTGAATATATGTTTGTGTTGTGTGTGTGAGATATGTGTGCTGTGAATGTTTCGTCGTGTGTGTGTGGTGTGTCGCTCTCGTGTTAGTATAGATTTGTTTTCTCATGATCATATATACAATTCACTCACACAATATATAACACATCATAATAAAAAATAATAATAATACATAATATATATATAATAATAATAATAATAATTAGATTCAATAATCAATAATAATAATAAATAATAATAATATTAATAAATGATATTAATCAATAATAATAATATCCAATAATAATAATAATAGATAATAGATAATAATATAATTATAAATAAATCCGTAAAATAATAAAATATTGAAATAATATATAATAATAATAATCAATAATATAATAATAATAAATAATAATAATAATATAGTATTAATATAATATTAAATGAATAATGCACACAATCGTATAATAATAATAATAATTATAACTACAATTGCCATAATAACAGAAAAAACAGATGTTAAGTAAGGACATAAGGGGAACAAAAGTAATAAATCTCGTTAGCCTTCTCATGTGTCAAAAGATATCGGGAACAAAAGTAGTTTATATTTTTTTTTTTTTAAATTCTCCTAAATACGGAAAATACAAAGGGCAATCAAAATTGTTCATATCCTCGAATTTTTCATTGGCTGTCCGTATGTGCATAAAGACTAAATACAGTTCTCTGATTGGTTTACCCTCTGAGTCGATAACAAGATTGTCAGAGAAATTGTGTAATGTTTAGGTGTCGGGTAGAGAGCAATTTTACCAACCAATGTTTCTAGTTGTGGACTCTTGCAGGGTCAAAGTGATCGTTACCGCGTTATGTCGTGTCTGTGATTGATCTATCTGCGAATAAAATAATAATAATAATCACATAAAATCAATATAAAATTAATATAATAATAATAAATAATTAATAATAAATAATAATTAATAATATTAAGAATTTGTGCAGGTTTAATGTATATAAGTAAAGATTGAGTTTGCTATGCTGACTTCTGCTGGTAAGTTTTATATACATTCCTAATTTTTATGTTACCTTGTTATGAATGCTGTATGTCAGTTAGACATGGTGAGATAATATTTTTTGGTTATTTTAGTTTTCGCATATTATAAATGTTAATGTAAATATTTAAATCATTAATATTTTATAGAGTATATGTATTTAAAAAAGTGTTGTATTATTTTTCATTATAACTTGAACGCTGATATATATTTATAACAGACACACAATCAAAACATAATCAAAACAATTTACAACAAACGTAACAACTCAAATACGCGTCAATTTCAAACAACTCAACAACATATAACAAACTGCAACAAATGCAACAACAACGCGACTTTCAACTCAAGATCAGTATATAAAGAATTTATATTTTATGTTATGCTATACAAAATTATATCCAATAATCAAATAAGAGTTTCTAATCATTATAGATCCATAGATCAATAGTCAAATAGATCCATGGATGGAATAGGTAGGATAGAGTTGGGTGATGTTGATTATTACTGATTTACTGATTTACTTACTTTAGTATGTAAAAATTGCAAATTTTTTTTAAGAGAACTATATAAAATAAAAAGAAATAAATTTGTTATGTAAATTACCGAGAGAGATATCGTTTTTAAACGAAAACAAACAAACATAAATAAGGTTGTGTGTTACTGTTATAACACAATATGAACTATGAATCAATAGATCAATAGATCAAGAGATCAATACATGAGATAGAGGTATACCAACATCATGGAGATGGTTGGAAGAGGTGGCAATGGTTTGAGATTACTGACTTTTACTGCTTTTGGTATGTAAAAATGCAAATGTTTAAGTTATAACATAAAAAGATATTTTTTTTAGTAAAAAACAAAATGTTTAAAAGAAACAACCCAAAATAAATAAAGGGAGTTGTAATATTTGTGTTACTGTTATTACGAGAGTGAGTGATGAATCAATAGATCAATTATAAGTCAATCTGTGCGATGAGATGGGTAGGTATAGGCAGTTTGATACTCAGTCTTGAGATATTAAACTGTGAATATTAGCTGTATTTCTCATCTTAGGTGTGGTAATAGACGCAATTTGTTTATTACGTTATAAATCATAATATACGCAGTGAGAGAATTAGTAGGTAAGAATACAGAAGAGAGTTGTTAAACTATATTAAAGGTATTTAAGAGAGTAAGCCTTAAGAAAATTTAAATTGAAGATAAAAAGTTTATAACAGAAAAAGAAAATAATAACATGAAAACTTCAGTATAAGAAAGAATATATAATATATAAATAATCATAGTTTTCAACTTAGAGAAAATAATATTTTAGAAGCACAATAAATGAAGAAATGAGATTGAAGAAAAACTGTCAGTCCATTAAAGCCTAGAGAAATGGCTTATTCGTTTGTGTAAGTATGTAAGTTCAACAAATAAGACGTGTCGTTTAGTATGTTTATGAGAACATAAACAAAGTCATTGAAACAGGTAATTGCCGTGAAAAAATAAGAAAGATAGGACGCACTAAGACATTAGATAATTAATGAAGCTCTGTTGGCAACATTCATATGAGAGTATGCAATAAATTCTTGGTGATGTAAAAGGGACTAAGTGTTGATTGGTCCTGACCATTATGGTGATGCTCTTATAAGCAATTGGGAGAGTGTAACGCTTAATAAAATGTAGGCTCTGAGATGATAACGAGGCAGTGATTTTACCAGACCTATCCTTTTGTAGATTAGCCAACATGAAAAGATGTATGGCTTCACTTATTGAGTAGAAACTTATAGTGTATAGGCTTACATCATTCGCAATTGATGATAGAGCGCGAGATAGCATTCCCGTTTGTACGTACTCGGAGCTTTGTCAAGTGTCAGCCGCTGTGGTATGTTATATAGGAAGAGGTGTATATGATTAAGTATATATCTACTAGTACATATATTATAATATATTATATAATAAGGTTGATAGCATTATAATAGATATATAACTGAATAATCTATAGTGAGGTGTGTTTAAAGGTAGAGAAAATAAATTTGAGTAATATAAATGAAAAAAATGTAAATATAACGCATCTATTATGTTGTGGCGTAATAGTACATAAGGATATAATAATGATAAGAGTATATTGTACGTTATAATGGAGTGAACGCTAACACTGTAACTCATTTCTTCGCTGCCTTGCCTTTTTATAATCACTTCATTTTGGTCATTATGTCTGGTAACAGCTCATTTGCGTATTCATAGTGCTCCATGTCTTGGTTTACTATACATATGTATTATTGCACTCCGATGTTAAAGATGGTGAGTGCGATTTCTGGAATTCTTGCGAGATTTATCTCTGCTCGGAGATTGATCTTCCTCGTGTATTTTTCATGTATTATACTGTTTTTCTGTCTGCGCGTTATTCTGAAGCGCCCGACGAGGTCCCCGGACTCACCGACCTAGACTTACTCACTCCAATCTTCTTATAATGCTAATTACGTATGAGAGCTCCATTAAACAATACATATTTCCAATTCACTTTCGAGGAGAAAAGTTTTCCTAGTCGTGGAAGGCAACCGCAACCGCACCTGCTCTCGAAGGTTAACGCGCAGGCGAAAATACCTCGGATGTGCACCCGGCAATGGCGAGCGGAGCAACAAATCAGGGGCCACAAAGCACGCGAGAGAGATAAGATGTGACGTGGTTTCCTGTGAGAGAGTCCGCGGACTACTAAACATTGGCATTTGGTACCTCTTATATTCACACTTCTCACGGGATTCAATTAAATAGGGTTATAAAAGACTCCACTATATTGTTATTGTGCGAGAGTGTGAGAGTATCTAGAGTGGGCCTGAGATGGAGGTGAGGGTGCCTCCGAGCTTTGGTCTCTGTGATAGTCTCTCAAGAGTAGAATTTTCACATGACTGGCTGAAACTTCACGCTACAAGGAAGTATAACACGCGGCAACCTAGACTGGTCAATGGACCATCGTGCGGCCTTTAATCTTTTCAAGACCTTATCTTTCGCTCTCATACGATTATCCATCTCTCCTCAGTTACCCTATCATCTTACGTTTTTCTCATCACCACTTGCTCCATATATAGCTCTGATCTTCTACTACACGCAGCGATATATAACCTCTCGCACATTAATCTCTTAAATAATTTGCTTTCGATATATTTTTCAGATGTAAAAAGCTCAACCAGAGCCACATAGACACGACAGATTTAAACATGCGATTTTATTGGGTGTGTGAGGGAAAGAAGGTGGGTGAACGATCAATAAGATTAAATGAATCGATTGGTAAAACCATCAAATAAATGATCTCCCGATGCATTTTTAAATCCTTCCTAAGGACCATATATATATGCCACCGTATTATATGACTACGCCCCTTTTAAAATGTACTAAATTCCTATAAAATAGGATCTTACAAGACCTTATATAAATTCGAACTACTAACGACCTTATAAAATTACTAACTTGACGTATCTAAAAACGTCAAAAAATCCAAAATGTGCAAAATGTTGCTTGCAACATTTGCAACTATTGAGCTTGCACATCGGGCGCATATTATGCACCATTTTGGGCGTGAGGTTTAAGTTGTCCTAGCACTATACTAACTCAATATATCCATATTATTAATTTATATATATATATATTACCTATTAAAGAGATCAATCTCACTATATATATTATAGTATTATTATTAATATATATTACTATGATTAATATATATATTATATATATAGTAATTAATAATATATATATCTTATATAATATATATATAATATATTATCTATTAATTTATATTCATTAATAATACCTAGTTATAAAGTATAATATAATAGCTAGTAGTTTTATAATATATCACTCATTAATAGGTAGATATATATATATATATATATTAATTATCTATTAATAATATAATTAATTTATTATTCGAGATAGGTATTACTATATTTATTTTTTGATCGCAGGGTGTAGGGCCTTCTCTCGGCCACTCTCTATAAGTCATCCCTCCCAACGTCCCCCGCCTACAGCGGGAGTGCTCCGAGCTCGCATATTCATCGTGCGTCGTGCTGGATTTTTCTCTTAAATAAAAATACTAATATACATATAATAATATATTGGGTCTAGTCAAGAGTTTTTTTTCTTACGTCTTTTTTGTGGTGAACACGTTTGTATATAAATGAATACTCAGTTAATAGAGTGAGAGCGAGCGAGAGAGAGAGAGAGAGAAATGGTTTATCTGCCATATTTGAGCCAGTAGCGTGTCTCTGGAAGGCTCGAACAGCTACATCACACATATTAAATTTCTTTCGATATATATATCACGTGTCTCTTTCTATATATAAGTCGAAAGCTAGCTCTGTAGAAGCTACCTTTAATTATATCTTCTGGCTGCAGCATTTACAGCTTGGGTATGGTTCTTTTAATCAACAAATTAATTTATTGAGCTCACATTTATTAACTGTATTGGTGCTAAAAAAAAAGGTTTCAAAATTGTTCTTCAGTATTTTGAGTTATTGTTCTTTATGTTTCTATGGTAATTTATCTTTATAGATATCGTAATTAGGGATTTGGATAGAATTGAAAAAGCAAGTTGATGTGTTAAATATCGGTAACTACTTGAACGAAGAGGTAGACAATAAATCAATATTTTTAATTTTGAAAAATATGATTACCTTAGATAGGTTACGTTATGTAACGTAATGATTAAGTCAGGATTAGGTTAAGGTTTATATTAGGTTAGTCCGTTAGGTTAGGTTTAGATCTTAGTTAAGGTTAGGTTTAGGTTATGGTTAGTTAGGTTAGGCTTAGGATTAGGGTTAGGTTAGTGTTAGGTTAAGTTTAGGTTAGGTTATGGTTTAGGTTAAGTTAGGTTTAGGTTAGGTTAGGTTAGGTTGTTAGGATTAGGTTAGTGTTAGTTTAGGTTAAAGGTTACGGTTACGTTTAAGTTAGGTGTTATGATTTATGTTAATTAGGTTGGAATTTTAAAGTGGATTGTAATTGGATCAGTGTTGAAAGTGGATTAAAAAAGATTTCCCTGTGGTGTCGATTAGATATACTTGCTCATCTAGAATTTAATTGAAAAAGATTTCATTCTTTGTGTAATAAATAAAATTTAATTTTATTTCTACAGGGTTGTGCTAATTAATCCAATATGCAATGGTGAACAAAACATGACGGTGGAAAGTGCGTGGAGTGTTTTTAAATCATAAACTAAAATTAGTCAAAAGGAAATGCCACATAAAGATAATTGATTCATATACTTGCGAGTATGCGTGGTGAAGTAAAAGAAATGAAGGAAAAAATCTAGTTTGAAATAATATTAAAGGATATGGTAGAATTTAGACATACTCCAACGTAATATATATATATATATATATATATATGATATAGGTAGGGTTATTATATATATATATATATATATATATAATATTAATATATATAATATATATACATATATAGTATATATATATATTAATATATATATATATTATATATATATATATATATATATATATATATAATAATAATTACTTACAAAGGAATGTAATGTTGACATTATAAAACTTCAACTTCCATTAAATATATGGATCTTAGGTAGAGTTTGGAATGCGATCGATATATCTTTATAATTTGTGAAACACCAAAACATCGATAAATGAGAAATCGAAGGTTAATTTAATTTCTTTTGTTTCTTTATTTTTCTGCAATAATAATAATAACGACAAAAAGAAAGTATCAATTTGAAAAAAAATTAAAGCTTCACACACAATCACACACGCACACACACAACACACAACAGCACACACACACACACACACACACACCACACACACACACACTCACACACACTACGCTCCCACACACACACACACATATATATGACTAATATAATTATATATATATATATAATAATTATATATATATATATATATATATTATATATATATATATATTAATATATATATATAATTTCGTTTTGGATTGATTCCACGTATAGATGGATAAAATGTAGCCGCTTAAGACTTCCAAATATTTTTATATGAACTCCAACAATCTTTTACTCTAATACTTCCAGGTTTTATTTTATCTTTAATGAAGCAATACTTTCATCAGCATCGAGATTAGGATTCGTACATACCTGAAAAAATAATATCATAAAAAATTTAATATTTTACCCTAATGCTAACCTAAACTACACTAACCTAAACTAACTTAACCAACCTAACCTAACCTCAACCTAACCTAAGACTAACCTAAACTAACCTAACCTAACAATCTCGCACAACCTAAAATAACCTAACGTAACCTAATCTAGTAAACGCTAACCTAACCTAACCTAATCTAACCTAAACCTAACCTAAACCTAACCTAACCTTACCTAACGTAACCTAAAACCTAACCTAACCTAACCTAACCTAAAACCTAACCTAACCCTAACCTAACCTAACCTAACTAAAACTAACTACAATAACCTAACATAATATAAAGTAACAATTCAAAAATATTCTAACATAACCTTACATAATTTAGCATAAGCTAACGTAAAATAAAAAAATAAATCTTAACCTAAACTAACAAGGAAAAAAGTAACTTACCTCTCTCTCTCTCTCTCTCTCTCTCTCTTCTCTCTCTCTATATATATTATATATATATATATATATATAATATATATATATATATATATATATATATATATAGTAATATATCTATATATATATATATGAATATAT
This sequence comes from Trachelipus rathkii, assembly GCA_015478945.1. Taxonomy (NCBI): domain Eukaryota; kingdom Metazoa; phylum Arthropoda; class Malacostraca; order Isopoda; family Trachelipodidae; genus Trachelipus; species Trachelipus rathkii. The sequence goes on from JABUQX010104233.1 coordinate 17,177, forward strand.
ATATATACATAAATATATATATATATATAAGTATATAGTATATATATAATATTATATATATATATATATATAATAATATATATATATAATATATTATATAATTATATATATATAATTATTAATTTCTGAACAAAAAAAGTAAATTAATAAAAAGTTTTTCGAGCTTCACCAACACAAACAAATATTTAAATGCTATTTAAAATTTTATAATTTTTAAGGTATTATTTGATATCATAATTTTCATTTTCCAATATATCGTATCACATTCCAAACTTTACCTAAGACCCAAAATATGAATTACCTTTAAATTTAATAAATTTTTTACCATAACTTTTAAAAATTTAAATAAGTTGTAAAAATTTAACCTAAAATTTTATGAGTTAGAGAAAAACGTAAGGATTTATTGACATGCAGCCATAATAATTAAATAAACGAAAAAATAAAAATAAAAGAAAATTAGAAAAAAAATCAATTCATATTAAAGTTAAATAATAATAATAATAATTACATAATAATAATGAATAATAATAAATAATAATAATAATTAATAATGATAATAAATAATAATAAATAATAATAATAATAAACATAATATTTCGAATCTATAAATAAAAGATTTACAAAGAAAAAAAAATTATTTCATTTTACCAAAAACATTATTAAAACTAATAAAAGAACAGTTTTTATATTCTTTCCATAAGCTCTCCACTTTTAATTAATTCTTAAACTCGTTCGGAGTATTTGATATATAGAAGAAATGAAAATGTAGCCAGCGAAATACTAAGAGCCTATATATATTAATATTATATATATATAATATATATATATATATATATATATATATATATATATATATATATATATATTATATATATATATATATATAATATATATATATAGTATATATATATATATATATATATATATATATATATATTATATATATATATATTATAATATATATATATATTCTTTTCTTTCTTTCTCACCTTTTCTCTTCCCAAGATTGGGGTAAGGTGCTGTACAAGCAACGGAAAAGAAAACAAGTAGGAGAACATGACAAACGTGCGAAAAGAAAGCCCAGCCTTACCGCCCCCTCTGTACCATTAAATTGTGAGAGCTCGTCACAGACATAAAAAAAAAAAAAATGAAAAATCCACCCTAGAGCATCATAGGACCGCGACGGACCGCTCACTATGGTAAATCGTCATGTATAGGGTTCATCCCCCTGGCCCAGGTGGGCCACAACCATGCCCCCATACAAAACCCCGCCATTCTCTCCTATCATGCACCTTTTTCTCGCCTTCTGCCAAACTCACATTTCTCTCCTTCAGACATTCGTCTCACCGACTCAATCCACTTTCTTCGGTCTCCCAGCCGGTCGGTTCCAACACACTCTCCACTATACATCCCGCTTAACCAACGACTTTCATTCATCCTTTCCACATGACAAACCATCTCAACATACTTTCATTTATTCTCTCATTTACCCCTTTTCTTCACACCACCCACACCACTCTCTTAATACGTTCATTCCTCACTTTATTAATTCTTTTCACACCTAGCATGCCAGGCCTTTGAGTACTCAGCATTTATGAATATAAATGAATGAGTCACAGAAGATTTTACTCTTCGTCAGCGGGATTCGAACGTTGGACTCCGCGTTGCTGAGTTAACAAACAACCGGATGCTCTACCCACTAGGCCATCCACGTCCCCAAAAAAAGACGCTTCAAACGTAGTTTTTTAAAGCAACCCGGTTTTCTCATCCATAATTGCTGAGTACTCAGAAGGCTGGCCCCATATATATATATATATATATATATATATATATACTATATATATATATATATATATATATATAATATATATATATATATATTATTATATATAATATATTATATATATATATATAGTACAGGTTTCGCGTAAAGTCATTGAACGTTCACAGGAAAGCAACAAAAAAAGATAGAAATTGTGAAATCTTCACTAAATAAAAGGGAAAGCCTCCGGGTTTCATACCTATTTAATGCAGTTCGATGTGCCTTCCATGTGTTGCCCAACACACACACCTAAACAATAATCAAGCTCTTCCCACACACGGTTAAGGATATCTGGTGTAACAGAATGAATAACGTCTGTAATTCTCTGTTTTAAATGATTAATGTCGTTGATACGTTCACTGTATACATATTGCTTCACATAACCCCACAAGTAAAAATCTAAGGGCGTTAGATCTGGGATCGTGGTGGCCATGGCCTGACAAAATCCCTGTCTATCCACCGCTGGGGGAATGTTGTATTCAGAAAATCACGAACAATGGCGGCGTAGTGTGGAGGAGCGCGGTCATGTTGAAAGATGACACCTTCTGGAAATTGTGGCATTGCATACAGCTCCAACATGTCAAGGTAGTTGCTTCCCGTCACAGTCTGCTCCGCAAAAAAAAAGGGCCTATCACTTTATCATGCATCAGGCCATACATACACATTCACTTTAGGGATGTTACGTTCGTATCTACTTAGGCACGAGGATTTTCAGCTGCCCAAATTCTGACGTTATGGCGATGAACATGTCCGAGACATGGAATGTCGCCTTGTCGCTAAACACAATATTCTGCAGAAATCCTTCATCATTGCTGATCTCATGGAGCATACCTGTAGCAAACGAGAATATATATTTGTAACCCGAAAAGCGTAGACGTTTTTTTAACACCTTATGAATTGCAGTCTTGCTTAGGTGTAATTGTCGAGCACACGCACGCACTGATTTTTTAGGGCTTCTAAGGTAGCTCCCAGTATAGCCTCTAAGGACTCGTCACTTACCGATGGCCTACCAGAACGGGGTTTGTTCAATACACTGCCGGTCTCCTTCAACTGCTTATCCCACTGAGTAATGTTATTCCTATGTGGTGGCGCTTCGTTGTGCACGTGACGATATTCACGTTGCACGTTGAAATTTAGCAAGCCTCAGGACACACTGAACGTTCCTCTGTAACGTCCATATCGCGACTGGCCCTGAGCGTGCCTGATCCGCTGCCGCGCAGTTCGTGGTGTTGCGTCATCACCTGCGTCATCAAACTTGGAGAGTTTCAATTTTATTTGGTGAAGATTTCACATTTCTATCTTCTTTTGTTGCTTTCCTGTGACAGTTCAAAAGTACACCATGACTTTACGGACTATATTATATATATATAATATATATATATATATATAATCACCTATATTTAATAATAAATATATACACACATTCATAATATATATATGATATATAATATAATATATATATAGTATATATATATATTATATATATATATTATATATAATATATTATAACGACACATATACACACCCATTAATACACATCCCACATATATTAAATTATATTATTATAGGATAATATTATATATATATATATAATATATAATATTATATATAATATATATAATATATAATATATATAATATATATAATATATATTTATATTAATAATATATTATATATAATATAATAATAAAATATAATATATATTCTAATATATATATTTAATATTTATATATTATATATTAATATATATATAATATATATATATATATTATATTGATTGCGGGGATGATTTGGTTTTGTATGGAAATCTGAAGAGAGTTTGACGAGGACTGTGAGAGAGATTTGGTAGGCGTGTGAGCAGAGAGCAGGGGTTTGAAGAAAACTGTAGTATTGTATGCTTAATGATTAAGGTTACGTGATGACGGACGACGCTTCGATAGAAGTTATCTGTATTGATTGGTGGAGAGCTTGAATGTCTGAAATATAGATATTGTAATAAGCGATATAATGTTGAAATGAAAGAGGGTGAGGCATTGGAGAGATCAGAGTTTATGTATCAGGCACACACGAGTTGCATGCAGAGCAATTGAGAAAAAAAGAGAATGAGAAAGAGATAGAAAAATAAAAAAAAAAAAAATAATAAAATATTGGCTCTTGATGGCTTACACGCGGATAAGTCTGAGTTGCGCTATAGGGTCTTACATGAGGGTAATGTCTCTCGTTACCAGAAATAAATCAAGTTTAAAACTAAGAAAATGGGTCTGAAAATATTACTCCTGTGATTCTCAAAACTTTTAACAGATGTATTCTATGGTATGACAACTATTGTGGCGTGTTAGGTGTGAAAGAAAGGGTATAAAAATAGAACGCGCAATGAAGCGAGAGAGAGATAGTTTGTGTATGATATGAAATTGTAGATATAATGAGTGAATATAAAATGTAAAAGTACGTGATATGAAATATTGTCTATTGGTCATGTGAAAAGATGGAATGATGTCGGTCGATTAAACGAGAAAAAATATGTTGAAGTGTGTTGGAATCAGAGATTATCACCGAGATAAGGAAAAACATGATTAGAATAAGAGGTGTGATTTGAGTTCGAAACAAAGTTTCACACATCGCAAGTCCCTTCGAAGAAGAGTTAGAAATGAGTATCGCTCAGAATGCGACGCACAGTCAGTAAGTAACAAGGCCATCCGTTAGATACGTGAGATCTTGCGTCACTAAAATGTCATATCTTTATTCTTATAAAACAACTCTTAATATCACGTGATTGAGAGGAGATTTTGATACTTTTCCTCATGGCTACCCTAAAGCTCAGAATATTTTGGTATTCCTTGTCCATATTTATATAGTGTAAAAATTTGCAGGAAAGAAGGGTGCGCCAGAGGAATACCACTACAGCAATTCACACCTTAGATAAAGTATATGCGAGTAGTAGCACCGTCGTAACGTAGTCTCCCCCTATTTTGGCCTCACCTTCATGGCCCCTTTAGGGGCTGAGATAGAACCCTTTTTTGTGATTTTGATCTTGATATTACGCATGGATATACGTAATCAATAGGTACCTGAAAATTATATCGACGCATAGTATATTATAAGAGTTGTGAGTGTAGATTAAGTTGTAGTCAATAAAATTGAACTCATGCAGGTACTGCCGCCCTCTCTTGGGTAAGGAACTATCCTAACATGAGGTAATGTAGGTACCTGTCCTGTATGGACCTGTCCAAACTTATTTCCATCCACACTCACACCTAACCCATAACAACACAACACGCACAAACCACTGCTACGTATAAACACACACACAACACGCACACACCGCTAGGCTACTTATACACACACGCACACCCACTAGGCTACTTTTACACACATACACCCACCCAGCTCACACCTACACCTACACACACACACCCATAGACACTTATACTCACATACACTATGACACTTACACTAACCCATAAGACACTTCACTCCGCATAGACACTTATGCCAAACACCGTTCACCCACGACACCACACCCACACACACACCCACACACACTATGATACTTACACTTACACTCACCATAGACACTTACCCATAGACACTTACACTTACACTTACACTCGCACACACACGCACACACATTTCACACACACACTCGATATCTTATTCCCTCAGCTTTTTGATGATTTCAACTTTGATGCCCTCATGCATTGATGCCTCAATCAACTTTGATGCCTAACTTTTTGATGCCTCAACTTTGATGGCTCAACTTTGATGCTCAACTTTGAATGCCTCAGCTTTGATGGCTCATCTTTGATGGCTCAACTTTGATGGCTCAACTTTGATGGTTCAACTTTGATGACGTCATCTTTGGCGGTTCATCTTTGCTGGTGTCATCTTTGATGACTCAGCATTATTGATGGTTCAGCTTTGATGGTTCAGTACATTTTGATGGTTCCAACACCGTAAGGAGTGTCTAGGATGTCTCTAGTGGTTCCTATGAGTATTCCTAATGAAAGTGCCAGGTGAGTTGCCAGGGTGGAGTGCAATGAGTGGACAATGAGTGCTAAGTGAGTGCCAATGAGTGCCAAGTGAATGCCTACAAGTATGCCAAGGAGTGCACATGTGCCAATGTGAGAGCCACTTTTTCAAAGCATTTTCTAGCCTCTATACCTTAAGAGCCTAGAATTAATAGCCCTAATATATGGGAGTCCTACCCCTAGGTTTTATAATAAGTGAGTATAGAAGAACGATATGGTCGTATATTACTAAATATTGCTAGGTAATTAATGCTTTCACTTAATTAATGAGTTATAGCTATTTTCTACTCATACCTACGATCATACGAATAGCAACGTAATATTAGTTGTCTACTACCCTATGTTTAAAGGTAATGAAGAATTCGATTGGTGTATATATGATTATGCTAGGTATATAATTATATAAATGACTATCCTACTATGATTATAACCTTTTCTATCACGCCATATTATAGTTAATATAGTTAACTAGTCATTAATATAAGCAAGCTGATAATAGTTTTAGGAATGTCTACTTCACGTTCCAATATGGTAAGTTTAAAGTGGACACTAGGTATGCAGTTATGAGCTCAACACTCCGATAATGCGTATCTATATAACCCCATGTCAAGCCTTGCGTTCCGAGACTCTAGAGTTCCTCTCACAAAATTGTTGTTATTCTGCTGTTCCCTCCCAGAGCCCGCGGCGCAGAGTCAGCAAGCAAGTGCGAGTGCTCCCACAACAATTTTTTTTAGAGACTCGCCCATAGCGTGCAGCACTTCAGGGCAGAAGTATATGTCAAAATATCTCCTGCAGTAAATTCGACGTCGAAAAAAGCGTGATCAAATTATTTTAAAAATCTAATATACAGCGCTGATAACGATACGAAAAATACCACTTCATAATCTGTATTAATATATTTATACAAAATACTTGAAATCCTCTAAGATTTATTTCAATAAATAATATACAATATTTGACTATAAACTGCGTTATTTATAACTTCATACTTAAACATAATTATTTTAGATATATAGAGGAACAATTATTTTAATACAAGAAACAACAATCTTAAGCAGTAGACATAACACACTAACGCTGCTCTGCTTTATCACACAAAGGGATTAGTGGAGGTTATTACAGGTTCATATTGAACCTATTTTGTTTTATCTTGCTTGTTATTGTCTAGCTTCTAAATATGGTCTATGGCTTGTAATCTCATTAATGATTAATTCGAGATATTATTGCTCATAATAAACTTACATGAAAACACTACTCTTATAAAAGCACACGAAAACACGCTTAAAATACAATAACCTGTTTCCAAGCAACAAAGGGACACTCAATAGTAACTTTTGTTTTTACTGCTTAAACTCTGCTTTACCTACATCTATTTTATCTCGCCCATTTACTTTGTTGACTTCTTTTTATTTAGTAATGCCTAGTTTAGAGATTTTTTAATTTATATATTATTATTATATATGTGTTTATATTATTATTATTAATTTATGTTAAATATATTTTATTTTGTTATTCGTTTACTTTATTTTTTTATATTTATTATGTTATAAGAATCGCGTTTAGAGAGAGTGAGAGAGTGTAAGAATACACGCGCGAGAGCTAGAGTAGTCACTAATTTTCTAATAATCATAATTCAGTAAAATTGTAAATATAACAGAAAGTGCTGATGAGAGGTTTATTAATCACCACTGAGAGCCCCAGCAGCATATGCAAGTGCACAAGGCCTGAAAACAGTAAATCAACTGATGCTCTGTCTCAGGATCTATAGGAGGACTCACTCACTCGGTATGATGGTACTGGCATTACTGCTTTAGTGCGCATTTAACTGCCCGACTTGTCAAGCATCGAAAATCTTTGGCGCCATCTGATTTATTTCTTTTTCCCCACGCGTTTTTCGCTACATGAAGGTATGTCCGTAATAAAGTAAAATTTTTCATTAACTTCTGGACTTTTACTTTCATTTTATAACTGTAATTATGGGGACAAGGGAGTGAGTGGGATCCCATGTATAATATAACTAACTTTATATTAACTACACTATACTATATTATTGCTTACAACTATCTGAATCGTTCTTAATTTCATAATCTCTTCCTTCTATAGAAAGCTTCATTTCGATAAGCATTTTTAGAATGAAGAGAGAATGCTGTTTCACAAATGATGAAAATCGTTATAAATAGAAAAGTGATATTATTTACCGGATGTTGTAAACAAAATTCATATGGTCTCTGAAAATAGTTTAATCAAGCATTTTACAGGTTTATGGTACAATATTTTTCGAAAGCTTCTCGATAAAGGATTTAGAGAGTTTAAGTTTTATAAAACACTGAGAATAGTACCTGCGTGTACTAAATATTATAATTCTTACTTTTATTTCCTTTAATTTTTGATGATACTACATTTGAGAGGAGCAATTTAACATTTTATGCTATTCATATTTCATTGTTTCCTTTGCCAAAGTTGCAACGTTTATTATATTAATTAATTTTAGCGGAACAAGTTTTCATTCACCCCCTTTATGATATATATATTATATATATATATATATATAAATATATATATATATAATATATATATATATATATATCACTATTATATATATATATATATATATATATATAACATATAATATTAGTGGCGGCTTTTGGGGCGTAATGTCGGTATGGTTTTAATCACTTTTTATTTATACAAGTTCTCTGTAATGTAAGATAAACAAGACAGAGTTTTCAGTTATTTATATTTGGCTACTAATATATTTATACGAAATTTTAATGTATAAACAATTACCTTAAGAGCGTAAAACAGTAAAGTCGAATTAGAGCTGCTGTGCCTTATAAGCAACAATTTATTGAAAGATTAGTAAAAGAGTTGAGTTATACTGAGAGTCACTTTATGCTTTAATTAATCTCATTATTCACTTGACGAGTATGGATGTGGAGAAATTTACGTTCGAAGTCCGGCTACATGTCTTGTAGCGGCCGACAGGCAGTGGTAAAACCTTTCTATTATTTAATATTTAAGAGGAAATGGAGATTTTTAGTAGAGCAAGCCCTGTAAAAATAATATGGTGCTAATTATCAGAAATTATAAAAAATAATATAAAGATGTTTTTTTTCAATTTCATGAGGCATTATACGATTTTAGATCATTGGACAATATAACAAGGTCATTAAAATTATTGTATTAATGATTACTGCACAAATATGAATTTGGAAATAGCATGAATAAGTCAGATTCACATGATTTATTCACACCATACTAAATAATCTGCGGTGTTTTTTCATATAACGTCAGAAATATTTTCATCAAAGCTAAAGCATATGCGAAGTGTTATTATCTTTAACACCTCAGAATATTTACTGTTGTCTTATGGGAGAGAAGAGAACATGAGTCAAATTAATTGTATTGGCAAACTCAAATGTTATACCCCTTAAGAGGTATAAGAGATTCTTTCTATTTACACGAGAATTTAAGAGGAGGTTCTATGCTTATAACCACTCAATTTGTGTTATGGTCTCACTGCTCGCGCACCATGCACCAAACCGTACAGAGTTGCTGCTCGCTAACCACATTCATTCCTATCTGATATTATAAGAATAACTATACATTACTCGAGATAACGCAGTTTGAGCTACTTAGTTGCAAAGTAATTTACGACACTTGAAATAGAAATATATAGTGCTGAATATATCTGAAAAACGTAAACTAATCACTCTGAGGAGAAGAAATTTCACTCCAATGTGAATGTGAAGTAATATAAAGAAGTATCCTGTTAAACGATTCAGTATGTAAAGATATTTCGTCGTATAGAAATACTCATTAAAAAACTCTCAGTGCAGCACGGCACAATTCAAAAGAGGGTACTGGAAAAAGTGAAACAGCAATAGTTACTAACGCACGAAGGTAGGCGAGTTATTAGCCTAGACTCTTCTTCTCTATTATGCTTTCCATGATTATTTTAATGTTTTATTGTCCCAAATTTATCGATGAACGAAGGTTCGCATGGATCTTTCAATAATATGACGCTATATCAGAGAAAATGAATAAGAAGTAATTAAATACAAGACAACTGTACAAAATTCATATTTCCTGCAGATTCATCATTCTATCAACCTCTATTATAGACATTTTTACCGCGCACTGTGCAAAATCCGGCAACACATCATCAAGCATTCACAATAAAGCTTATAACAATCACAGATAATTAATAGACCTAATGCTAGTATCATTAACAATATAATCCTTTCAGCTAACTCTAACAACAGTTGACATGCTCATGCACGAATCCTTATAATTCTGAACGAATTCCTTATCTTTTTCAGCAGCATCTACATTCAATAGCTTATACTCACTTTCACTCTAAAGTTGATCAGATAACCAATTACGGAAAGAAGTGTACAGGATATTAAATTCAGATATTAACGTCATGAGAAGAAACTGCATTCTTATATATCCATATTACGTGAAGTGCATCAAAATTGATAGTCTTCTGGGAAAGACACTTAGCACATGAACATCCATCACATACGTAACGCCGCTATCCGATGATGTAGATTCAATAAAATTTACATGTACTATAAGAAAAAACACTCTGAAGTTGAAAAAATAGGGACTAGGGAGAATTTAAAATATCCTGAGTAGAGCTTAACCTATTAGAGCATGATATACATGAAGAGAACACTGGAAAAGGAAACTTTAATATAATGGGTTTTAATAAGATCAATTATCTTTGAGAATAATTCGAAGGGCTATGTACTCGCTCACACTTTATGACACCATCAGTTCTAGGAAGGCCTCAAAGTGAGTGTGAGTCGCGCATTCTGAAAGTATCTCTCTCAACTGATAACTGGAGATAGCTCGGTTCTCTTGTACATATGAAGATTACTTAAACAAGTAACTTCAGACTATTAATTATTCACATAGAACTTTATAGATTTGATTTTAAGGATGAGAACTCTCAATCGATAGAACTTATTATTAGGATAATATCCAAAAAGATGCAGGACACTGTATTTTCAAGTAGCGATTACTATTTCTTACGTTATTACACTTCAGATAAAATTTAATACTGTATGTTACCAGCATGGAAGAATAAGAAAAACACTTTATAATAGCGTAATTAAATTAAATCGTAATTATGTATATCATATATATATATTTTTAGTGATGTAACTATGGGTGATGGGTGTAGTAGGTTATGATAGGTATAAATAAATTAGAAGTATATACTGTATTTAAGATATATTTTATTAAATACGCTGGGATATATATATATTGTAGATATAAATCGTATAATTTACGATTTTAAAAGCTTCTTAATTATACTATGACTATAAATTCACTTTTATATTCGGTGTCTGTAGGCCTTACATTAGGAAAAAAATATTACAATAAAAATAAATGAGTTAAAAATTATGTGGAATACATCACAAAAAGAAATTCGCTTATGAACATTATATACATATTGTCGCTCATTAAAATTAAGTATATAAATATATGATATATATAATTATAATATATATATATATATATATATATATTATTATATATAATATATATATATATATATATATTAATATATATATATATATATATATATATTAATATTTATATATATTAATATTTATCATATATATTAATATTATATACTATATATTATATATATATATATATATATATATAATATATATTATATATATATTAATATAATATAATTTATATATATATATATATATATATATATATATATATATTAATATATAATATATTATAATATATGTATATATAAATAATTTTATCTTTTGATGTAGAACTAGCTTATCGTTTCTATCTAACCTACTATATATATATATATTATGAGACCGCAACTTGACATATTAATGTAATAATATTATATATTAATGTACTATTATAGTATGATAGTAATTAATATACTATATAAGGATCCGTTAATTTTATGTGTTTTTATTAGTTATAAAAAATTTAAATTATAATAGGGGCGTTTTTATACTTTACAAAATAATGAAAATATTTAAAGTTAAAATAATATATACGTATAAAAATTAGATACCTATAATACTTTGGAAAGCTTTAAATATTAAAAATTAAAAATAATGATAATAGTTGCAAATAACGAGTATCAATTTGATAGAGCAAGAAATAATAGTTGCTATAGTATGTTAAACTGATGAATTAAGGTAGGGAAAAAATAATGCTTCGGGGTAAAATTCGGTCTATAAATTATATTATATTACGATTTTTTATTTCATTAATATATGATATTATCTGTAGTATAATATATGTTTTTTATCGCTGAGAATTATTTAGTAATTAATTGTATATGTGGAGGTATAAATAAATATGTTATTGAACTAGGCGGAGGAACCATATATATATCCTCCAATTATTCCTTGATAAGTTAAGGTAGGAAATATTGAGGATGAATGTGAATAATATAAATATATATGAATATATAACGACGATACATTAAAGCTATACCTAAATCTACTATTTATTGAGATATATCGACGTATATATATATTGCAGTAAACCTATACTATAAACTAAGATGATCTACTTATATTTATATAGCCGTAACTTTTTTTTTTATTTACTTGTTTTAGGCTATGTGTTTGTAAACAATATAAAAAGATTTATGGCATTGAGAAAAATATATTATATACATATAGCTTATTAAGTATGTCATTACTATAATACCTACTAGGAATATATAACTATATATATATTAATATATATCATCAGGTAATAGTAGCTGTACATACAACGTATTAAAACTCACTCACAGATTAGCTTATCTATATATATAATATATATAATATATATATATATAATATTATAATATATATTATATCATAGCGCTTACATGGGCGCCAGTAGTCAACATGGAGGCGAAGGAGGTGGCTGATAAGTATTACTTCAATCTGAGGGAACCAAATAGTTTTGGGGGATTCACTAGGTTTTCTTTAAGGTATCCTAATATTAAGAAAAAAGAGTTAAAAACATATTTAGAGGGCGAAGAGGCATTTACTCTACACAAACCTGTAAGAAAAAAATTTCCTACACGGAAAACCAAATCTCCGCAGCTCGATAGTGTATGACCAATTAGATTTAATTGAAATGATAAAATATAGTTCTTATAATGAGGATTTCAATACATACTTTTTTACAATTGACGTATACTCTAGAATACTTGTGGTTGGAAACCCTTTAAAAGATAAAAGATCAGCTACAGTTGCCGCTGCAGTACTTGAAATTATAGAGGTTGAACGTAAGGCCCCTAAAACGATCTGGACAGATTCAGGAATGGAATTCAAGGGTCGAGAGTTTCAGGAGCTGACTTGGGAGTATGGTATAAGCTATTAACCATCACATTTTTCCGTAAACAAAGGCGTATAGTTGAAAGAGTCCAAGCGAACCTATTAAAGAACGCATGCATAGGTATTTTACTAAAATGAATACTTTTAAATATATTGATATACTGGACGATCTAGCTTATTTTTATAACAGATCTTACCATAGAACTATAAAGGCAACTACTTTAGAAATGTCAAAAACTAGAGGCCATCGAACACATCTGTATAAAAAAGAAAGCAAAATAAAAGATAATTCAGCAATAACGCTAAACATAATAAACAAAAGAGTTAGTAAGAGTATCTCTGAACTAGAGAAAGGTTTAGAAATAATACGAAGGCCGGAAATGGTCTACAGAAGTTTTTTTAAAGTACACAATATCCGCCCATTCCGTCATAATAGTTTAAAGTTATATTATCTGGAGATTTAAAATGGTGAAAAAATAAAAGGAGGTTCTATAACAGAATTATAATTTCTAAAATTTCAACTTGGAACTCCAAATAAAAAACTGAAAAGATATTAAGCGGAAAATACTGAGGGCAACAAAAACGTGACTTTTCGAAATAGGTTGGGATAGTCCGACCGTTAAGTTTCAACACTATATAAAAGCAAGTGAAATTAAAAATTATTAGTTGTCATTATAATCATGGAGAGTGTAGATCACTTTCTATTTAACTCTAACCGTCTTCAGCCTCTTTTGGATTACATCTGATAATAAACTCTCGGATTTTACAACTGGGTTAATGAATCCTATACAACTTGAAAGAGAGGTATACGAATAGGATTATGTGAAAAATCTGGAATTTATTTTTAAAAAATAAAAAACGGAATATAAAGAAATTTACCTCGCAATCTATTCTGGATGGTGGTGTACAGAAGTGTAGAATGTGTTGAGAACTATAATACAAGTGAAAGATACTCGTGATCTGAAACAAGGACTGACAGTTGGTAGCAAAAGCTGAATACGACTAACATTTGTCAAAAGAATACCTTCTTTGAAGAATTTGTTCTGCGGAAGGCATATTTTAAATCGGTACCTGCTATCTTTTTAGTTTTTAAACGATCTCTTTGATATGAGTAATTAATTCAACTTAATTTTTTCAAAACTGATATGCGTACCTATGAAGATATAGTAATAATATCTTTAAGATCAAAAGCTAGTGTAAACCTGCGAGAACCCCGTGATATGTTTTTTCCTCAACGTCAGCATGGCAGCGAAAAACATATCCGTAAACGGTATGGTGAGTTGGATATACTTCATATCTCTACTATGTTGAAGAGGGTTATCCTATCTGTGGAGAATAACCCTTCATGACCTCCGCATGCAGGAAAAGATGAAGCAGACCGAGTACTGCATTAAACATGTACCCCATCCGAGATGCTCAACCACCCAGGTATGGCTTATGTATAAACAAATATAATTGATCACAAATATGTAGGTAATACTAAAGCTCCTTTATTAAGAGTAGTAAATTTCCCAAAGAGAGTAAGTTATAACATTCCCTTAATGTTCATTATCTTACCTCTGATAAGCGTTTTGACTCTGTACGGTTGCATATAAAAGATGTAGAAGGAAAACCCTTCCCCTTTTCATACGGCGCATTGTTGGGCAAAGTTCATATTAGAAGAAACAGATGCTGTAACTACAGCATAGCGGAATAATATAAGAGGTGCAGGCAGTTATATTTTTTTTCATCATTTTCCAACGTATTGAACGATAGTATAAGAAAGAAGCTCCTGTAATAATGGACAAAGAAAGGGTATTCAAAGGGATCAAAATGCCAGAGGGGTATGGTCTGGTGAATTTTTTTGCCAAGTTTGGGAAGCGCAAGGCCTCTACTCAGGAAAGGTGGGGAATAATAGGTAAAAAAGCTAAAAACAGGTTTGCATACTATTCAAGATATTGCGGCAGGAGATAACCCTCGTGCATCATTAAAAAGACGTATTGCCGATGTTTCAGATGAGATGTTGGATGATGTTAAGCGTAAAATAAGACGTAAGTCAGGTCAAGGTTAAGAGACCAAGAAGATTGTCATAAAGAAAAAGCCTAAGCTATAAGAACAGGTTTGCATACTATTCAAGATATTGCGGCAGGAGATAACCCTCGTGCAGCATTAAAAGACGTATTGCCGATGTTTCAGACTGAGATGTTGGATGACCATGTTAAGCTAAAATAAGACGTAAAATGTCAGGTCAAGGTCGAGGGACAAAGAAGATTGTCATAAAGAAAGAGACCGCGAAAAAACCTCTAAGAAAAAATGTATTGATGTATTTGCTAATTTAATTACTAACTGGCATTAACTTTTATACGAGATGTGTATTACTGTATATAAGTAATGTTTTTCCATGAAAATGTTCATTATACGACCAGAACTCGCACATACAAGATGCATTTCCTTCATCCTTATAGTCCTGATTGTTGTAAAAGTGAATTGGATCTCTTCTCCATGAACCCTACACAGATTAGCGTAAGCAATTCCAACTTCATCAGTACTAATCCTATGCATTCAATTACCAATACAGATGTTCCTCTAGAGTTCATTTTCAGGCACTTCTGATCAATACCTAGATCCATCTAATGTGTTTTTATATGTAAAACCGAAATTGACAAAACCATGATGGTACTGATTTTCTTCGGGGTGATTACCATATAATAATACAAAATCAAATCTGCCTGTATACTGTTTGCATCAGGTTGAAGTCTATCTTAACGGAACTTCACTAGGTGGCGTCAGCTGCTAATTATCCTTATAGAAGCTATATAGAGCATTTGTTAATTATTCAGACGACGCTAACCAATCCTCATCTCCAATCTGTGGCTATTTATAGTTTCAAAGATGGTCTGCACATATAGACTAAAGCAGCTAAAGTTCTAAATAAATACTTATGAATTTTTACGGTCGATTAAATGGCGATATCTTCTCCCAAGAAAGACTCATTCTACCATCTGTAGATACTAGAATCCTTTTAGCCCGATCAAATCCTAAATTTGCTTAAATAAAAAGTAAAGCCTACTGCTACGCGCCTGTATAGACAAAAATTGGTGGAATTATCATTGTTTCTTGTATGAAAAGTGAAATTATCCCCCAGCGTCATTTGGAAATTTAAAAAAGTCGCTTTTGAATACTACAGCAATGTACCCTATTAAGAGAGTTGAAACCCAGATATTTAATTTCACTCAAAGGATTATCGAGTATCAATATCCCTAACAATTGTGAACGGAAATTTACCACAGAAAGTAATAATAGGGATTGTGGAACCTGAAGCCTACTCAGGAAATTATAAAAAAGTCACCCTATAAATTCCGTCCTTTCGGACTTGAGGGTATCAGTTTAATGTGAATGGACTTTCTCAGCGACGTGATTATGAATGTTATATAATGGAGACGCTTCTCTCTACTACTCGTCATTTTTACGGCTTAATAGCCAATCACTGTATCATGTAATGATAGTGGGACAGGCCTTTAAATCTTGAGAATACCGCAAAGAATAGTAATTATATGCTAATGATCTCACGCCGACTTTCCAGCTTGTAACGCCCCATCATTTAAACATTTTGAGAAGGGCACATTAGGACTAAGTCTCTCTTTTGAATCAAGTCTACAACACCCATCACTGTAGTTGTCTATCTTGAACATCCCTCAGCTGCTTGAAATTGACGTTGCTTTGATTAT
>JABUQX010104234.1:0-10000 GCA_015478945.1 Trachelipus rathkii
TCATAATAGTTTACTTATATATGATAGTAGTAGTATATTCTCAGTCCCACCTACCCGTGAATAATATGGGGTAGGTTGGTGACCCGTTGAGATTAGGGGGAGATAAATTAATAGTATATATAAATAATATATATATATATATATATATAATAATTATAGATATATAGAATATAGAAGATATATATAATTATATTTATAATAATAGACCATTATATATATAGATATAGATTATATATATATAATATTATTATTATTTATATATATATAATAAAAATTTAATAGATAAAATAAATACATTTTATTTTGTAAGTAATATGATAAAAATTTATTCTTTTACTAAAAAGTGGAAATCTTGATAATTGAAAAATGAAATATGAGAATAGAAAATAAATCTCATTTCAAAGTTTCCAGGCATCTCTTTTTCGTTCTTTAGATTTCAAGAATTGAGTGACTAAAAGGATAGTATATAAAGTATAAGAAAACTATTTTTTAAAATCATAAGAAATGTTATTAGATAAGTGAAAGCATATTCTCTTTCACTGATCAACAAAAAAAAAAAAGAAAAAAAGTATAAGGTTCTATTGGTGGATATATTTAATGCTCGTATCTTTGTAATTGGATGGCCAGAATAGTAAATTGAATTACCAAGATTTATTTTCCGTATCGTATTATTTTCATAAAAATAATAAATTTTTAATATAGAATTCATTTAATAAACGTAATCAAAATCAGTAAACTTTTCTTTAATAAACAGTCTATAGGGCAGATGTTTTATATATGCTTAATATTATTGTCAAAGGTGACACAGAATATGTGTGCTGAATAAATAATATTAATATAACGAAGATTTTGATAACACTATATAATATATAACATATATATAAATTAATAATATTAATATATAATATATTTAATTAATATATATATAAATATATAATATATATATTAATATATATAAATTATATATTATATATTTATATATTATTAATATTATATATTAAATTAATATATATTAATATATAATATATACATTTTATTATAAATATTGTTACTTACATTTAATAAGTATACTATTATTATTCCATTATACTTATACGATATATACATCATATTAGTTATAATATATTGGTATTATCATAGGATATTATAACACGTATATTACACAATAAATTAGGCAAAAGTTTAGATTGTGACCCAGTGAAGACTTTTTGACGAAGATTAATGTTTCAAGCGTCGCTATAAGAGATTTCGACCTTCAGACGCTAGAACGGAGTAGAGTGGCTCTTCTCTCTTCATCTACATACTTCTATGGATATATATTATATACTTTAATTTTATATTATATATATATTATAAGTATTTAAGTAATATAAGTTATAGTATATATTTAATAATATATATTATATAATATAATAAAAAGTCATTTATTTTTGATCTTAAAACTCAATCATCCCAGGAGACAAATATCACCGCATAATACATATCAGAAAGTATAGGTTCTCGGACTCTAGGTGGACGAAAAGGGGGACTCGTCCCCTCTGTCCCGCATACGATACGACGCATTCCTAAAAATTGAAAGTTATTACAGGCAACATATTTTTCATTATAAGGAGAATCAGAGCGATTGGAACAGAGGGGAACGAAGTCCCTTGTCTTTCACCTAGAGGCGAGAGAACCGATATCTGATATCTATGCGGTGTACCACTAGGGTGTTCAGTTAAGTTTTAAATCATTCCACACACGCATTATCATATATATATTAATTCTTAAATTTATAATTTATATTATATACTATATTATTATAATATACAATAATATAATATATATATATTAATAATTAATAATTATATATTTATATATATCTAACTATATAGTAGAGCGGAATCACCATCTACATAAACGTCGTACTAGAGCGAGAGACTCGAGCCGAACCTTAGCTAGCGACGCTTGAGTGACAATAAACTGCAAAAATATAATTTTACTGGCAATAATCATTTACATATTTATGCCATATATATATTATTCATATAAATTATAAAAATATATATTAATATATAATATATTAAATAATATATATATAATATTTATTATAGCTATACATATCTATACTATACTATAACGTATGTGTGTGTCTGTAGTGCTCGTGTGTGTGTTGATGATATAGTGTAAGGTGTTGTCTGCCGTTTAAGCAAGCAATGTATGTCACAATACTGAATGCGTAACGAAACTCCGCAAAACAGCTTACTAAACATCGATCTTTTTGTAGGAGCGCCATTCATTCCAATACACCGTACACTAAAGTGTGTCTCTTTGAAAATACCTCTTTTAAATATAATATAATAATAATAAAGGAAAGAAGAGATACTAGCGAAAATCATTAATATAGAGATAAATCTTGCTTGTGTAAACAACTAATTTGTCGAATATAACGAAATAAGGAGAAGGAAGATTGATGAGTTTGCTCGGACAGAGATTGAGGCCTCCATTGATGGGATCGCAATTTTGTTGAACTTGAATACCTATTACAAATATATAAAATGATGAGAGATATATACTATTACTCTTCGTTTAAGCATAAAAAAGAGGAATTATGTTGCGTGTTGCTTTTTCATAATTAATAAGGAAGTAGAGTGATAACGAATATAATATACTTATATAATACCATATATATATATATTACAATTATATAATAAATATTTAATTCATATATATAATTATATATATATTAACCATGAAAGTTCTTTCCTATATATACACTAATATATTATGATATATATTATATATACATACAGTGTATAGAATATAACAATGTCTATTCTGTTATTTAATACTATAAGTAGATATCCGTACTCACGAACTTGAAGATGTGTCGTCGGTAACACCGAAGATTGGCGATATGTTCCCCGAAAGCGTATTGAATTCTATAATACTTCTCGATATATGTTTTCGATTAATACATCCACCCATTTTAATAATTTATTATTGACTTGTCCATTTTTTTTCATATTTATTAGCCTTTATAGAATTATGTAAGAGAAATGGAAGTGTAGTGCATGATTTTAAATATCGCATTATAATATAATAATTTGAATCAGAACAAGCTGGCAGTCATTTAAAAGCAGTCTATGACAAGAATGTATAAACGCAAATGACATATATAATAGATATTTAGTTGAAGAATCTTAAGACATGCAAAATTAGAATTTTAATTATATAAAGTGCCAAGCTTATCTACCTTATATATAGTATTTATAATAATAACATGATATTAATAATATAATATAATAATAGTTACTTTATACTATTAATTTATACCAGTTTCAGTGCTAATTCGAATTAGCTAAATAGATATGCCAAATTCTAGTACTATTTCATAACAAACCCTAGTATAATAGGTAATGATGGGTGTTAAAAACATTTGTTTAATTTTGAGTACAATCATAAAAGAGATGTTCCTAAGATCGAAATATTGAAACATCCATAGGTATAGGACTTATTTAGTATAAGTATAGAACATTATACATATAGAGAAACTTGAGATCTCTGAATTTGATCTATTATTATAAAAGAACTTACACTTTATATATATTTGATGAACTTATACCGACAAATCTAACTCAGAGTTTCACGGTTAGTTTACGACAACGATGACGCATCTAGGTTTAGGTGTGGTTTCTGGGGCAAGAGAAACGACGATAACAGATACTAGATAGTTATAGTACCTGGTATGTTAAATTGGTTAAGTCCAAGAGGTATAGAGTAAGTGATGGTATGGTAGGGCAACAGATTTTTATATTTATTTATACATTAGTTTTCAGGGAACATTAGATATAGCCAGTTATAAAATTTCTAATATTATAATTATAAATAAATTTATATATTAATAAATATTAGATTTATTTTATAATTCATTAATATTTGTAGTATATAATATATAATATCTTAATAAGGTAGCTGAAATTTCATTTCTTCTCATATATAATTTCTTTAAATAAAATATATCGTTATTTAAATAAATATATATTTATTAATTCTAAATATTTAATATAAAAATTAAAAATTAAAATTAAAAATAAAATGATATAATTTAATTGATTATATTATAATTACTATAATTTTAATATATATTATAATATATATATTAATATATAGTATACTATATTATATATATATATAAATATATATAATATATTTAAGATCTCTTAGCTGGACACCTTTAGCTCATTAACTTTATTAATGTCCATTATAGCAATGTTTAATGGGGTAATACAAGTATAGGTTATAAAATAAAAGTATAGGTATAATACTTGAAAACATTATCACTATTATCTACAAAGAATATTAATGAAAAAATATTGGAATATACTTATATTATTTTATCTCTCTATCTTTTATAGGCACGTATTAGGGAATAAGAATTTAGCATATTTAAAATTTAATATATATTCTTTTTTTAGGTCTAGGTGTAATACCGTTATTCTTTGATACAGAAGTTAAATATTAAAAATTATAATAATTAATATTTGATTAAGTTATAAAATTGATGATCAACTGCATGAAATTAAAGTAGTTTTTCGGTAATAAAAATTATTTTATAATTAAATAACTAAAAATTAAATCATTTGCGAATGAAAAATTGATACCTTCAACTGCATGAAAATAATACATACATAAATGATTTTTGGTAATTAAGGTAAAAAATATTAATAAGATAGTATTTGGCGATATAGATTAATATAAAAAACTAAAAGTAAGAATATTTCTCTCGTCGCTATTTATGATAATACACAATGATTCAAGTATATGTATAATTCATTATATATAATAGTAGTCGTCAACAATAGGAAGGAATTCTAGGTTGTGAGTAAAGGGCCAAGAGATTCGAATACCTCGTACCTGGATACTAGGTAACAATTACCTAGAATAAGCAATGCGAAAGGTGCAGACATACTTCAAAAAATATAAATATTATATTATTATAATACATATATATATAAAAATCTGTATTCTAAGAAACAAAGAGAATTAATTATAGACGTACTTTAATACAAATAATGAATTTGCTACTATGTGGTTATTGAGAGGCGTGAGAACAAGTAAAATTAAAAATTCTTACCTTTCATAGAATTAACGAAAATCAAAAATTTAATATATTAATAAAAATTCTATAGTCACAATTTGATCTGTGATAAATAATATACGGGCAACTTGCAGTAATAATAAGCATTATTCATCAATCTAAAGTTAATAATTTAAGTTCAATTGTAAACACTTTAGCAGAAACGATAACAAAATTTATTCTGTAAAATTATTAATATTGCTTATCTTAAATAAATTTTAATGAAAACAAGGATACAAATAGATATTATGATACTATTTATTTCAGATAAAAGAAAATAAACACATATCTGATATAAATCACTCACTATACGATACCTTTCTAAGCAGTGTAATTAAATATGTCATTGTAGTATCATAATGAGTGTATCTCAATATAATAACTATAACATGAGTAAGAGTATATTATTACCATTTATATATATTGTATCTCTATTTATAAGTTAGATTTATGTCTAAAACTGAAATTTATAAGACAAATAATAACTTATCATAATAATATTATTCTTAAAATCCAAATTTAACATTAAAATTATATTATAATAATATAATTATTAAATATATTATTATATTAATTTATATAAATTTAATTATAATATTTATAATTTATATATTATATATATTATTATATTTATTATTATAATATTTATATATAAGATTATTATTATTCATATTTATAATTATTTATATATAATATAATAAATTATATTATTAATATTATATTATTATTATATTATTATAATAATATTATAATTAATCTGGAATAAAATAAATAATATTATTAAGCTAAATATGGCCATAATTAGTCATTTATTGATTTATTTCGTGCCTAAAAATCAATTATACAACTGGGTGATTAGTACCTCCCTTGGATAAGAATATTCGTCGGTAATTTATCATTTATACATTATGCAGATAATAAGGACTCAGGAATATCTCAATCAATATATATATTATTATATTATATATTATTAATTTTATTTATTAATATTTATTTTATTATTATATATATTTATAATTATTTAATATTATTTTTATTATTTTATTATATTTTATTATTATATTATTTATTAATTTTATATTAATATTTATTTTTATTATTATTTATTTTTATTATATTTTATGTATATATATATAATATTTATTTTTATTATATATATATTTATATAATAATTTATTTCATTTATTATTATTTATTATATTATATTTATTTATATGTTAATTTTTATATTTTTATATTTTTATTTTTATTATCTGGTAATCATGGACTGTAGTTGTAAAGGTATTTTATATTATAATTATGAGACTCTCTATTTAATAAATTTTATTATATTTTATATATTATATATAATTATTAATTATTTAATTTATAATTAATTAATATTAACAAAAATTTTATTTATATATTAATTAATATTAATTTTTAAAAGTTTTTCAATTCTGTAATTTCCATTCCATGTAACCTTACATTTTTTTCCAACAGTAAGTATAATTAGAGAGATCTCATATAAATTATATATAGTATTTTTATTATTAATATTATTAATTGTTATTATTTATATATATCTATAGTTATATATATCTAAATATATCTATAATATCATTTTCTACTATATTATAATATATAGAACTTTTTTTTATTATATATATTTTACTATTTATATTTATATAATTATCTGAAGGTTATCCTATTAACCTTCAAGAGTAATCTCTTAATGTCAGCCAAATAATACTGACGAGGTGTTGAAATAACAACGTCAAGTCCTAAAATAAGTATTTATGATTTTTTAACAAGTATTATAGAATAAGAAAATAAGATTTTTATTATTATACTTTATAATATATTTAAAATAATCCTTGGGAACTATAAATTATTTAAACAGAAATTCTTATCTATAGTTTTAATTCAAATATTGCTTTTAGTCTGAAATGATATTAAACATTATTATTAAATGTATTTCGGGTTACAATACAGTGTATGTGTCTATAAATAATTATATATAAAAAAAATAATAAATTATATTAATATATAAAAAAAAAAATCACTATTATATACTAATATATATATAATATAGATAATAATATATTAATATTATATAATAAATATAAATATTAATACTACAGATGACTGGTACCACATATAAACTCTATACGAAAACTAATTATAAATATATAATATTATAAATAATAAAACTATAAATTATATATAAAATAATAATCTGATATTATTTATGTCATAATTATATAAATCTATTATATATGAACGGATAGTATATTATAATACTTATATTATATAATATATATAGTAACATATTCTATATACATATATATAAACCTAATATATAATATATATATATAAACTACTATATTAGTTATTATTATTATATAATAATAAATATAACATATATCTTTCGGGATGCTGACCTATTTATATATATATAATTATTATTTATACTATATACTATATATATATATAGCAATTATATAATATATTTCAAGATAGAATATAAAAATAAATAAATATTAAATAAATTATATAGGTATGGAAAAAATACTAGATTGATTATATTGTATATATAATAAGTAGGTGAGATAGGTGTAAGCGTTCACAGATTAAATTGGGGTTTTCAACGGGCATCACTGGGGGGGTGTTCAAGAGATTTGCCTTTGCGTCTTCATGTTTGAAACGCAAAGGCCCCCCCGTCCCACCTATTATATATATATAATATTATATATATATATATATATATATATATATATATATATAATATATATATATATATATTATATATATATATATATATATATATTTATATATATATATATACTATAGTATTTTCCCTGAATGAGTTGGCAGTGGCGATAATATTTTTCAAATAATTTGAGTGTGTATATCAGTAATGTGTGTGTGTGTTTGGTGATTGTGTATGTGTGTGTGTGCGCGCGTTGTTGTTGATTTGACAAGTGTTTTGTTGAAACATTCCTAAGATAAATGAGTGTGAAAGATAAGCATGTGTTCAAAGTAAATTTACGGACACTCCGCCTTTCCTCCTCTTCTTTTCTTCTTCCTTCTCCTCCCCCTTCCATTTATCAGATACTGTATTTCACATATTCACAAATTGAAGCAATGTTGTGGGGTAGGCCATTTTTTTACGGCCGGCTCCATATTCACCTCCATCATTTTAAAATGTGCAACTCCGATCGGCTCCGAACTTTCCATTTTACAGTAAAAAAATATTTTTCAGCTCGTATAAAAATAAAAGATAAAAAAAAAAAACAAAAAAATAAAAGAAACATTAAAGAAAGAAAAAAAAACAAACAATAATAATAATAAAATATAAGTATATATATAATATATATATATTATATATATTATATATATATATATATATAATATATATATATATATACATATATATATATATATATATATATATATATAATATATATATATATATATATATAATATATTTATTTATATATATAATATATAGTATATATATATATATATATATATAATTATTATATAATATAATAATAATAATAATAATAATATAATAATAATATATAATAATAAAAAATAAAATAAATTAAAATTAAAAAACGTGACCTCAAATTTTACAGGTTTAAAACAAACTTTCGAAAAAAAAAAAAAAATTCAAACACAAATTGAACGCAACTTTATACATAAATAGTAGCTACTCGCTGCTAATCTTGAGTACTTCTATTTCTTCATTTTGAACTTTTTAGATGTTGGTCAATATGTTAGAATCTATATCCACCCTGTAGAATTTCTTCAGCAAGTTCAACTATAAGTTGGTCGGTCAAACATTTTCCTATAAAATTTGTATGGAATTCGAGCATTATTATTATTTAGATTCAGGTTATCAGTTTGTGTATAAGTTATTTTATTAAAATAGATATTTATTGATCTACTAAGCTGCTTTATAAATTAATCGCGTCTATTATTATTATTATTATTATTATATTATTATTATTATTATTATTAATTATTATTAATTATTATTATTATTATTTTATATTTTATTCTATTATTACTATTATTATTATTATTATTATTATTATTATATTAGTAGTAGTAAGTAGTAGTAGTGAATAGTAGTAAGTAGTAGTAGTGGTATAAGGTAGCTAATTTAGTAGATACTTTATTACCTATTAAACTGCTTATAAATATCGCGTTTTATTTATATATTATTATTATTATTATTGTAGTAGTAGGTAGTAGTAGTAGTAGTAGTATTAAGTAGTATTAAGTAATAGGTATCAGTTTGGCTGCTAAATAATTACCACGTTTATGATTTATTATCATTATTGTTATTAATTATTATTAGGCATCGTGTATTAAATGAGCCGAAAAAGATAACATATTTGAACCATCACTAAGAATGACCTGGTGTTGCTATTCAACGATAAATTCTAATTTGCTTGTTTGTTTATATATATATATATATATATATATAGTATATTATCTTATATATATTATATATATCTATATATATATATATATATATATCTATATATATATTTATATATATATATATATATATATAGTATATATATATATTAGTATATATTATGGCAGCTAGCCAGGGGAAGGGTTGAGATTGGTCAGAACTCGCTCCCCCGCCGAAATTATTTAATGGATTAAAATTTTTATGGCTTAAGTTCTGAATTTTAATTGTATAAGATTATGATACTCAAAGCAAATAGAGTATTTTAGATTAGTTAAAAGATTATTTATAAGATTAGTTGAAATGGTGAAAATATATATGTGGTTCTTGAAGACTACTTATATTTAGTGGTTGTGGACAGTACAGAAAGGTGAATCTCTTAGCTTCGGAAATATACGAAGGTTAAATAG
>JABUQX010104234.1:17500-22500 GCA_015478945.1 Trachelipus rathkii
TGAAAATGTCGAAGGGGTACGGACGAAAGCTCGGTACGTACGAAAATCCAATAATTTATTTTATCCAATAATTATTTTGTCAGAAAAGTTCTTTCGACTATTGAAAGAAATACTTTCAGGAGGCTTGAAAAAGCATCAAATCATACATTAAAATAATATAATAATAATAATAATAATAATAATATAATATAATATAATCAATAATAATAATAATATAATAATAATAATAATAATAATAATAATTACTTGAAAAAAAACTATAATAATAATATAATAATAATAATAATGAATATCATAATAATTAATAATAATAATATAATAATTATATTTTATAATTAAAATATAATTATAATTTAATTTGTAATTATATTTTATAAATTAAATTTAATTATAATATATTTTAATTAATAATTATAATTATAATAATTAATAATAATAATAATAAATAATAAATGATATAATAATAATAATATAATAATAATAATAATAATAATAATAATAATAATAATAATAATAATAATAAAAAATATTATTATATTTATTTATTAGGAAATTCTTAATAATAATAATTATACTAATTATTAATATTATTATTAATTATTATTATTATTATTTTATTATTATAATTATTATTATTATTATTATTATTATTATTATTATTATTATTATTATTATTATTATTATTATTATTATTATTATTATTATTATTATTATTATTATTATTATTATTATTATTATTATTATTATTATTATTATTATTATTTTATACAATTCAGATTTATATTTGGAATCGTTAACGATCCCGAATTGAAAAATATAGGCAGGAACGTACTTTCACTTAAAATTACTGAATATTAAAGTATATAGAAAACAAACATTTATATAAATAACTAGTAAAAACCCTCCGACCCTCCCTCTCAGGTTAGCGAAAGCCCCCTGGATACGTATATACCCCCCTCCCTCACACTTTGGGAGGGTGTTCACCCCATTTATACCTATTGACGTTTCTTTCTAATCTCGCGAGATTTACTTCCGCTTTCTTAACACTCAAAAATTTGCAGTGTATTACACCATAATCCCTTTATTGCCTTTTTATCAAATTTATTATTTTTATTATTATTATTATTATTATTATTATATTATTATTATTATTATTATTATTATTATTATTATTATTACATTTTGATTTATAACATCTAGAGCTTTTCCACTGCACATTACATTGTTAAAATGAATTATATTATTATTATTATTATTATTATTATTATTATTATTATTATTATTATTATTATTATTATTATTATTATTATTATTATTATTATTATTATTTTATTATTATATTTAAAATTAAACTAACATAGCTTTTATTATTAATGTTATTATTTATTATTATTATTATTATTATTATTATTATTATTATTATTATTATTATTACATTTATAGTAAACTAACCTAACCGAACAAAACTCTCAATTGGAACATAAATTGCTAAAGAACATAGCAATTGCACCATATATATATATATATATATATATATGTAATATGCTGTATATATTTGTCCGAAAGCCGTATATAATTTATATATATATATATATATATATATATATAATATTATTAATATATATCTATATATTTATATATATAATATATTATTATACTATATATATATATATTATATATAGTTATATATATATATATATTATAATATATATATATATATATATATAATATATATATCACTGCGACTCTAGTAACTTTTTACTACTCGGGCTCTCTCTTCTCTCTCTCTTTATATAGATATTATATATATATATATATATTATATATATATATATATATATTATATATATATATTATATATATATATATATATATCTATATATATATATAATATATATATATATATAATTAACACAAAATTATTATTTCACATTAGATATTTGAGTTTCCCTATTTTAACAGTTTTCTTTTTTAGGCTTATATTGATTCTATGGGGTACCTTATTGTTTTTTCTCTCACAAATTCATATATTAATGAATTTTAAATATATTAATTATTTTTATCCGAAATGTGGATTAAGACAATTTTTTTTTATTTAATCTTTTTTTTTTTTTTGTAAATAAACGAGTGTTTTTTATTAGATCCTAGGTAGGGGGAAAAAAAGTTGGTAAAAAAATTACATTCACGAATATGTGTTGTACACTGTTAAAAATTTCTCTCCGCTTTTTCGGAGAAGCACGAGCAATCACCTTTTATAATTGATTGATTGAAAATAGCATTATTCAATGGGGATGATTCTTACACTTTTTTTTAAATTTTACCCTATCTTCTTATTTGTATTATGTAGTGCTTCTTTCAGATGACGCTTATTTTTCACAAAAAAAATTAGAGATTTTATCGTAACTTTTCGAAATGAAGAAGTCGATCGTTTTCCATAAATAACACTTCTTGCGAATATCTTCGAGTTTTTGCTTCCTCTATATATATATATATATATATATATATATATATATATAATATATATATATATATATATATATTATATATATATATATATATATATATATATTATAAAATTAATCAATATTCGAGCGGTTTTTGGCGTCATGTGGATCAATTCGAGCATATAATAATACTACTATATTTAATATATAATATATTATTATATATTATATATATATATTATATATATATATATAATTATAGTATTTTTATATTATTATATATATATATATATATAACATATATATATATATATATATTATATATCTATATTATTATATATTTATATATATATATATATACTATATAATATATATATATATATTATATATATATATATATATATATATATATATATATATATATATATATATATATATATATATAATTGGCACTTCGTTCATAAGATAGTTTCCAGGTATGACTTTTTTTTTAAAAACTTTTGTTCACTTTTAATTATTTTTTGATTCATAGAAATATTATTTAAATTTGAAAATTTATTCCAAATTTATTTAAAATTATAGCACATAATTATTATAAGCTTGCTTGATTTATCACTTTCCTTCGATTTCTTTCAATGTGCCAAAGAATAAATTCTTCACATTCAATGACGTCAGGTAAGGACGCTAAGAAGGCAAAAATAGCCCAAAACTTCCCTTGGAGAGCTGATTTAACATACGATATGTGTTTTATTTTTCTAAAGTAAATTTGAAATTTTTAAGTAAAATATTTTTAAAGAACTATTATATTTAATAAATTTCGTACATTAAGCGGAAAAAATGTGCTTTTGGAATAGGAAGAAGCTAATTTTTAATGATTTATTGTTAAAAAAAAAAGTAATTCAGCGGGAAAAGGATGCTTTTAAGAATTTTGTCATTTACTTATGATATGAGTCAGATTACATTGCTCTCTCTCTCTCTCTCTCTCTCTCTCTCTTCTCTCTCTCTCTCTCTCTCTCTCTCTCTCTCTCTCTCTCTCTCTCTCTCTCTCTCTCTCTCTCTCTCTCTCTCTCACAAACACACATATCACCAAAATCGCAACTGATCAATGAATCGTAAACAATATCATAATCAATGACTTATTTATGTTACTAACAATCAAATAAAATATTGCTAAAATTGATTGATTAATTTTAATAATTAATATAATTATTTAAATTTAAATTAAATATGAAGCTATTCAAATTATATTTTATTTACTAGGGAAGCATTGCTTCCCTTGCTTCCATGGCAAGAAATATATTTCATGAACAGTATATTATATATTATATCAATATTATATATATATAATATATATATATATATATTATATTTATATATAATATATACATATATAATAATATATATAGTATATCTATGCTTTCATGGACCTCACGCATTTATATATATATATATATATATACTATATATATATAGGGAATAGAATAATCTATAATATAAAAATTGATACACACAATTTAAAAAAAAATAAATATAACAAAATAAAAAATTAGTGGTTGTTATGGTCAATAATTTCTCACAGGTTTACAGTGATTGTGAGCTAGAAGAACACTTCCTTTAATCGCCTGTTCTGCTATTCTTCTTCCGCTGCAGAATTGCGAAAGTATGTTTTGAGTCTTTTTATGGTAATGAAATATCTTTCTGGAGTACACGATGTGAGTGAGATACATGCTGAAATCCTGAAGAATCCAAATGCGACTGTATAGATCAAATTATTTTGCAAAATTCGCAAAATATTAAATATATATTGATGGAACTATAGTTTACTAAGATTGGTAAGTATGGATCTATGGCTCAGGAACTTGCTCTCTAAATATTTAGAAAAACATAAAAAAAAAAGGAATTGCAGTTGCTTTATATCTTTTCATTTAACATTAATTCTGACACGTGTCATTCTCATTTCCTCAGAACAGAAAGTCGAAACTCTGTAGCAACTTTCAAAACGCTTGAAAAATATTTATCACAATTTTTCAAAACAAAAATCACATTTTCAAAATGATTAAAAGCAGTAAATGTCTTCACTAATGACGTGTGTCAAACACATACGCGTTTATCTGCTAGGGCCCAGGTTCAATCCCAGCAGGGTGAATAGCTCAGAAAGGGGTACTTTTATCAATATCTG
The DNA here is from genome assembly GCA_015478945.1 of Trachelipus rathkii. Classification (NCBI taxonomy): domain Eukaryota; kingdom Metazoa; phylum Arthropoda; class Malacostraca; order Isopoda; family Trachelipodidae; genus Trachelipus; species Trachelipus rathkii. The sequence continues at coordinate 22,124 of JABUQX010104234.1, forward strand.
CATTGTAGTACATAATGGAAGAGTGGAGGAGAATAAAACTGAAATCACACTTAACATTATAGTCTATTTACTCGTGATTTCAAATTTCAAAAGATTGGAGGTTTTTGAAGAAGGTTTAATATCTTGATAAATCTCAAACTCCTCTAAAGCAGGTTTGCTATTTTGAGGTTTGGGGAAGAGGTTTTGTTTTGGGGGATGATAGCTGGAGGGGGAAGAAATATTGTGGTAAGACGATACAATTACATTAAAATCTTCTCTAAATCGTAACCAACATTAGTGTTAGTTTTCTCTATTTAATCCATTTGTCACTGGGAAAATATTTACTATTTTTTCTATTAATCTAATTGTCTGCATGGTGAACTAAAATAGTGCAGTTA
>JABUQX010104234.1:37500-40000 GCA_015478945.1 Trachelipus rathkii
GCACAGATTGAAATTATAGATTAATAATTTTTCATAACGTTACGACTGACGTCATAATTTAAATATTGGTAAAGCGCGTTTTCTTATCACAATTTTTATTAAATTACGAAAAGCATTCTCAGAATGAATGATCAAGTTTATAAACAATAGTTAGGTTAGCCTTATTTCGTGGGTTATAAAACTTTATAGTCGTTTTTAGATTATGAGTTGATTATTCCTCATGTGACGTCATTACTTTTCATAATGTGGTCCAAAAACGTTTTATAACTTAAAATTGTTCCAATTTTCAGAAGAAAGCAACTGTACAATTTGGCTACCGTGTCTTCGAATTTTAAAAAATATTTGAGAAGGTCGATGTAATTGTCAAGCACAAAACCAAAGGAAAATGACTCAGATTTAAGTATATAGCCAAAGTCAGCAAAAACTGAACTTAAAATTTAGTAATAATAATAACAAGGTTATAGGAACTGGGTCTTATATTCGAAATAAAAATAAGGTTGTACAAGTATTAGTAAATTTAAAACTGGAAAAGACCAGCGAATAAAGAAAGAAACTAGGAAAACCTTTCGATGTTTTCATTTAGAATAAACGAGGGAACATTATTAGTTTAATTGCCGGATTAAAATATTAGCTATAAGGGTATAATATTTTGTTATAAGAATTTATATTTATTTTCGCGATAGAAGTTTAAATAATATAAAATAAAAAGAAAATAATTAAACTAATTCAATGACTCAATTTCCTATTGAAGAGTTGCCAAGTATTAATTTAGATAGTTGCAAATTTTCTTATTTTAGCGTTCGTTAAAAAGTTGATTTAAAGTTAAATAGTTAAAGAATATCATAACGGTAAATCTCAAAGATATACAGTTGCAATGGATTTACGACTTGCAGGTGGAGAAGTGGGCCGGTGGTCCTCTGTTTTGCTACACCTCTTCCCCTGGAACTTCTCCTCCACACCGTAACCTGGGGGGGGGGGTTTACGGTGTGGAGTTTTTAATTATATTAAATAACTTAAATTAGCATAATCTAAACTGCTATAGCGCCTAAGCGAGTAAAAGAATGAATGATTAATAAGCCATAATTTGTTTGTACTGTATGAAAGGGAGAGGTGACATCAGAATCTAAAAACGTCGAGTTATGCCTTGGGAAAAATTTGTGAGTAAACTAAAGGAACCAAACTAGTTTGAAGAATGGAATCATTATTAAGTATTTGGTTTTACATGTAGATAGAAGCTTAAAAAAACTTTGAGAAAACAGAACTTGCAAAAGAATGGAGAGTCCCTTAAAAGTGAGGGGAGGGTCTCTTGCAAGTGAGGGAAGGGTCCCTTGACATATAGTGACCCCGAGTGAGAGCTGAAGAGAATGGCCTGTTAGTAATGAGTAAGCAAATCAGCAGCACCTTCTGTTTACGGTTGTGGCGATATTAATAGGACTACTCTCCTGGTGTAGATTTGATATTAGAGTCATTGACCTTCTGCTGACGGTTTCTCAGCATTCCTGCAGCACAATTTGAATCCCTGACGGATGCTTGAAAGAAAGCCAGTCGAGGGTTGTAGTTCTGTTATGAAATAAATGAGAGGTATGCGGAGCGGGCTTGCTAAGTTACAGAGACTGTTATCTAATCGATCTTTTTTTTCATTACCTGGGATACCAACGTATAGAGTGTTATCCAACAAAATGATACTAGTTTTTTCAGCAATGGAGAAGTTGCAAAAATCATAATACAAGCAGATCCAACGGGTTATTGGTAAGTACCGACGCCAATGACTGAAGTGCCTTGCGGGAATCAGAGTTCATGAATTAGGAATTTGCATTAAGATGAGCTAGGGTCCTTGAAATTGTTAGTGTTGTGGATATTAAAGTGGTGAACACTGAAAAATAAAAGGGGGAGTATAAATATGAGAGGTATTAGGATGAGAAGTAAGTACCCGTCTCTCCAATTTGGAGCCGTTGGCGTAAACTAGTATTGAGGTCATATGGGATGTAGAATGGGAATAAAATATCGTCTTCAGTAAATCTTATTGATTCGATAAAGAACTTTCGAGCAAAAAATATCCTGATGGCACATTGTGTTTGTTAGGACTTTTCATTAGGTAATATTTAAATAGTTGAATGCGTTGTGTATCATTGTGTCAAATGGTCAATAAGGATGTTGAGTAACTTTGTTGATGAGTGGGGCTAGCACTGAGCGCAAAAAGGTTTGGAATATCCCCTTCTGAGGGACAATGGCATAATGTTTGTCTCCGCCTCAAAATCTATTTCGGATGAGGAACGAAAAACATCTTCAGCAAATCGAAGGTCCTCATTCTGGATTGGTTCAACGAAATGGAGGTGTGTGGAAGATTATGTTCATATACTGAACAGATGTAGTTCATTTTGACTCTGATAAAAACAATATTGGTATATCCAAATAATCAAGGACTTTTTATCAGCACTCCAACTCGTTAAACGGTTAAAGTGAGGTGGTGCAGTAAATTTGGTGAAAGACAATAATCGAC
>JABUQX010104234.1:42500-55206 GCA_015478945.1 Trachelipus rathkii
ATATATATATTATAGGTATCATTATATATATATATATTATATTTATATATATATAAATATTAGAAGGAAACGCCAAGGGTATTTATATACATATAAATGTTTGTGTTGCGTGTGATGTTAGGTGTGTTTGTGTGTGTGAGTTGTGTGTGTGTGTGTGGGATGTTTGTGTGTGTGTGTTGTGGTGTGTGACTTGGTGGTGTACTCGTACTATGAGTATTCAAGATTTTCCTAAAGTTTTTTAGGGGAAATGAACAAAAATTAAATTAAGTAAATATTTTGATATTGAAGTAGTTAATTAAACTACCACAACTTAAATAATAAATTAATAAATATATAATAATAATAAATAATAATATAAATAATATAATCAATAATATAATAATATAATAATTAATAATAATAATAATAATAATAATAATAATATTAATAATAATAATAATAATAATAATAAAATAATAATAATAATAATAATAATAATAAATTAATATAATAATAATAATAATATAATAATAATATATATATACTATATATATATATACTATATATACTATATATATATAATATATATAATTATATTATATATACATTATATAAATATATATATATATATATATAAATAATATATAATATTTATATATAATAATTATTATTAAATATATATTATAATATATAATAATATATATATATATATATATATATGCCTTTGTATGTTTTACGACTCCGTCAGTTTTTGAATTTTTTTTTTCTTTTGGTTTTTTAACATATTGCTAGTTATATGATACTAACAATGGAATTTAAGGGTGACGAACCAGATTCAAAAGTTCGAAATATTTTAAATAATTTTTTAAAAATCACATTTATATAAAAAAAAATTTCAAAAATGAAATATCTCGAAAAGTACGACACTTACAGAAAAACCAATTACATATTTGGAATCAGCATATAAAGCTTATTACAAAAATGTAAAAAAAAATAAAATAAAAAATAAAAATAAATTTAGGGGGCTCGAGCGCGAACCGGGCGGACAGAGGACGTTTTCCATACCCCGTAAGGGAGGGGCGGAGGAACCCCCGCAACACCCAAATACCAAAGATCGGGGGTATGAGGGAGGGGTCTTCCCCCACTATGGAAGACTTGAAGAGATAGGAGAAGATACATAGATAAGAAGGTGGAAATTGTTTAACAGGATAAGGAGAAGGATTGGAAGTTAACAAAAGGTGTAGAATGTTGAGTTGATCTCCAAGACGATCAGGGATACGAATAGGGAGATGTATCATCTGCTTAAGGCAATTCTGGATAGAGAAATGGCAGGGAAATTTACCAGCTGTATCTACTGTATCTAGAGAATGAGAGGAAAGCTTTTTGTAGTGGATTGAAATACCAAGAATAATGATTTTACCGAAAGAAGTAGAGAGAATATGCTGTATTTTTGGAATTTAGATAGAAGAATTTAAGATAGCCAGTTGAGTTGAGTTAGGTGTGACAGATATACAGAACAGATGAATTTAGTAGTAAATTGACAAGGTAGATAAGGTAGAAAATTCGGAAGACTTCAAATCAAAGCCACGAAAGCAAACAACATCATTGCGCACATAAGCATAAGTTTGGCTGAAAATCAAGAACAGAGACAGTAAAAAGGAACATAGTAGGGTTTGCCAATCAGAAAGCCCAGTCACCTGAGTTTCGGTTAAGAATGAGAGATGAGGTTTAGAGGAGGAGGAGGAGAAGTGATGTTCAACTTGAGTTTCGGTTAGGAATAAGAGATGAGGTTTAGAGGAGGAGGAGGAGAGGTGATGTTCAACTTGAGTTTCGGTTAAGAATAAGAGATGAGGTTTAGAGATGGAGGTGAGGTAATGTTCAACTTGAGTTTCGGTTAAGAAAAGAGATGAGGTTTAGAGAAGGAGGAGGAGAGGTGATGCTCAACAAAGTGGAAATTAAGTTACAAAAATTAATGAAGAAAGACAATGAAGCAAAACAGGCTGACAATTCAGCGACGGCATCAGCTCCATCACCGAAGGCCGTAAACTCCCAAACTCCCAAGTGATTATGGGTTGAGGGGTCATTTTTGAAGCCACCCATCTTGGCTTTCTGAGGCTAGTCGTGTTAATGGCTCATTTTGATTTGATTTTTTAAAAGGAAAATTGTTGTCTTCAATTAGTGTTTATGGAATGTGGATAAAGGAAATCCTACTCCAATGAAAGAAAAAAAGTTTAGATTAGCGAGAAAGGAGGGGGGGGGGAGAACCATTGGACACTGAAATAAGATGAAATATATCTTAACAATCCACATGTGCCCAATGGTGGGCAACCTAGTCAATTCGGATTATATATATATATATATATTATATATATATATATATATATTATATATATATATATAATATATATATATATATATATTATATATATATATATATATATAGTATAAATATAATATATATATATATGGCTTAGCAGTATATAATTTTTCTCTAACTGTTAAACCTAAATTTGTCTATGATAACCTAAAAACTAACCTAAACCCGAACCTAACCTAACCTAACCTAACCTAGTGAGATCCACGAAAATCTGGATTTTACATCTTGCTGCAGTGAGATTTCAGATTTTCAAGAAATTCATTCAAACTTCTTTAAGTTTGGAAACGCTTGGATGTAAACGAGTATCAACTGCAATATAAATAAAATATATAAAATATATAATATATATATATATATAATATATATATATATATATATATATATAATACTATATATATATATATATATATATATATATATATATATATATAATATATAATATTACTATATATATATATATATATATATATAATATATATATATATGTATATTATATATATATAATATATATATAATAAATAATATATACTCATATATATATATATATATATATATATATATATAATATATATAATATAATATATATATATTATATATATATATATATATTATATAATATTTATTAATATAGTTTAAATACAATAAATTAATGTAATATCAGAAAACTTTAGTTTCCCGGGGGGGGGGGAAATAATATGATAGTGAAATAAACGATAATGCGAATAATTATGATTAATAATAAAATTAATAATAAATAATTTGCTTTACTTAAAAACTCATTAATTTGAGAAAACCACAAACTATAAAAACATTCATTAATATCTATACATATGTTAATTAATAAAGTGGTTAATATTTCAATGTATTATTGTTTGCTTATAATCGCGTGACCAATTTCGGATTCGCTGCAGAGAAAATCGAAGATTGAGGGTTAAAAAGCAAAGTTCTTGATGATTTTACAAGCGAACTATTCCACAAATTCAAGAGTCTGAATTGGCAGCTACAACGATCTTTTATTTTCGTAGTAAGATATTTAAACAAGAAATTTTCATCTTTAAATTTTTGTGCAAGAATCTAGAATCACTTTCTGATGTAAAAAAACATTGAAGAATAGGTTTTTATATTTTATTATGTTTTATATGTTTTTAATGATTTAATATGCTTTAATATGTTTTTTAATGTTTTATTACGTTTTTTATTTAGCAGTATATTTTGACATTGTAAAATGGAGCGTTCACCCCACATCGAGAAAAATTTTTAACGAATTCGTTTCTTAAAAAACTTGCGTATTTTTACCTCGTTCCAATAATAATGCGCTTTTTGGAAGTCTTCTTTAAATATCTTTCTACTTCTCATTTTTCCACACCGTCGTTTTTTTTTTATTATTGTTATTATTAAATTAATTAAATGGATTATTAAATTAGATTTTAACATATATTTATGCTTATTTATATACGTCAGTTAAAATCAAGATTCTTAGAGATTTTCGCGGACTTTTCTGCAGATCTCGCAATAACAGCCTTTAAAAGTCTTGATTTGTGGAACACACCATTAAATTTTAAACTGTAAATTTTTTTCATTCAAGTCTATTTTATGCTTTGTCAATTTCAATAATCAAATTTTATAGAAATCTTTACCCTGGACCTACCAAGATGGAAGTCCAGAGCAGAAATTGCCCATTATAAAGCCACTATAAATTTTCATATTAAAAATTATAAAACCGGGTTAAATTTTTAAAATTTAATAATAATAATAATCACGTCATTTCTTGATTCTTTAAATATTATCACGTGACCTCATTACCCCACCCATTATTCTCTCTGCCCCCACCATTGCAAGTCCACTTTTGTCTAATCTACACGGCACCATATTTACACTTTGTCGCTCTTAGATCACCCTTCACCTTAATAAATTTAGCCGGCTACACTAAACCTCACTATTTATCCCACACCTCTTTATCCTCATAACTATGTCCCAACACTCTCACTCTCACCTACGCCCTTCAAACTCTTCATCATTCACCCTTAGTAATATATTCACATACCCATCTGTTATTTTCCAAGTCCACCTCCCTTCATTTCCACCTATATATATATATATATATCAACTTAGTTTCTGTTATTCCCTAGCAACATCTCAACCTTTTTTCTTCAATACAAGTAATCACCCACTTTATATCCTCCCTTCTTCAAAATTCCTGCGTTTACCCCTCTCACCGTATCATAGCATACCCCACCCTAAATACGCCTCTCCTCCCATTACTTTCGCCTTATATATTTCATCTACCTATATTTATATATTTCTCCTCTATCTAGGTACCGCTAACGCTATTTTATTGTAGTAAAGGGAACTTCCACACCTTAAGGCACTTCCCAATAACCACCTATAAAGGCCACCACCCCGCTTACACTACAATATAATTACCACAATTACAATAACAAAAAAGAATAGGATCAACGTTTAAAATAATAAAATAATATTTAAAATATAAAAGGTTTAAAACTACACTCTATCAATTTTTACCCGTTAAAACCCTACTATATCTAAAGGATCTCTATTTATATATTTTATTTAAAATCCTTTAAAACTTTTACCCACATACTATGATATCACTTAAACTAATATTATTTGCCCAATTATTATAGATTCCCTTTATTTATATTTAATTTCACAGTACATTTTTTAAACACTAAAAAACACAAATATAAATCAATGAAATGAATAATATAAACAAATAAATTACTTTTTACTGTAATTTTAGAAATGAGTGCGAGGCCTAGTTAGTGCTGTCACGCAATAACACCTAATCGTGCATAAAAAAATTTTTTCTTGAGACAAACACATGCGTTAAAACAAATATCTAAATTCTGCCACAATCACGAAACTACTTAGAAAGAACCTAATATTGATACAAGTATAGACAAAAACTAAGTATTTATTTACCATGTGTCTCTCAGTTTCGTTCAAATATTATCTTTGAATAGATATTGTTCTTAAGTACCAACAATGTGTAAACATTCCAAGTACAAAATGTTGAATCTCTCTTTACGACAAATATAGAAATGTTTATAAAGTAGGATTTGTTGGTTGAAGTCTCTTATTTTATTTCAAAATCTTCTATAACGTTACACCAATATTAGTTTCAAGATATATATGAATACCGAGAGCCTTCTGTAATCTTTAGCTATAGTGAATGCAAGATTTAATTAGTATTGCAATAACGTGAGCCTGGAGCGGAAAGGAGAGAAGATAGATGGAGATGACGTCACTTTTATGCAACGACAATTACCTTGAGTAATTTTTTGGAGATTTGATCTCTTTCGGTGCAAAAATAAGATTATCGTACAAAACAAGTCATTAAAACGATTCTAAATAGCGTTCTGACGAAGTAAAATCTGCAAATAGTCGAGAGTTTATTTCTACACAATATTTGATGTATATAAACAATAATCATAACACGACACATACTAACGACCAAGATCACTAATAACGACACCTACAATTCAAATCCACAGATTCAAACATAAGAGCATAAAAACTACACCGTTCACAAAGACTGCGCGTATAATGCTATCTTGCAGTAGAGTAAACTAATGTTAATCACTGGCTAAATTTCACAAGATTTACTTCACTCCATCTGGATATCGTGTCCAAAATCTCTAGAATGAAATAAGCAAAATGTTTAGTCGTTGACATCATTAATTCTATCATTAACAGTCATATAAACTTATAATATCACACTTGTGATCCTTAGATATATAAAAATCATCATATAAGAGGTAGACAAACTCAGCACTCAGGAAAAATGCCTGCGATCGACTTTCCAAGCGCAGCACTCAACTCTATGACTAACATATTCTAGGCACCTCACATCTCTCCACGTCCATACTTTGCTCTGTATAGATATATTAATAACTTCCCTTTATATATTGTAAGTAGAATTCATGATATATATACAATCTTGAGTATCACCTTATTCTCCACTCACACAGAAAATTTAACAATATCTATTCATGTATATACAGTTTCTTAATCCTATGTACTATTATATAATAACATACTTTATATAATGTAGCTTACAATTCTATTATACCATTTTAATTATAATACATTATAAGAAAAGTTTTCAATAATATATATATATATATATATATTATATACTGTTCAGTAACAGATTCTAACCTACTTACTATACTTAATAACTTTACTATGATATATAAATCTTACATTAACGACACTTAACTATACTTATATAACTTATACTATTCTTACTTCCTATTTAGATCATATGTATCAACCATTGCATATTTATTTCAATAATTTATTATCTGATATCATAGTTGGTTGACAGATTTGACCTACTACATATAGTATTATATTATAATATATATTATATTAATATTATATATAATATATTATTATATAGTAAGTATTCGCAAATGATCGCTAATAAGATATTAAAATTATAATTTAGAAGTCCTTAAAAGAACCAAACTTGCTAAATAATTTATAAGAGTCGTAGCTATTATTATCTAAAAGTAAGATATTTTTTTATTAATATATTAAAAGCACAAATTTCGTTTTAAAAACTTGTTATAGGAACCTCATTTACAGGTGATACAGTTTTATTACTTGTAAGTGACTAATAAGTTATAAATTTAATATTGATAACCAATATAAAATTTAATAAAAAGTAATTTATAGTATTATTTTAGTATTTAAAGATTTTTATAGAATAATTAAGTTGGAGTCATAATGTTAAGTTAAGAGTGGGTATATAATACTGAATTTACGCTTTTTTTGTTTCAATTTGTAACTTAATTGGTGTTAAGGGATAATCATAAGTAGGAGAATTCAAAATAAGTTTTCTTATTACTGTGTATAAATTCTTTTGAAATGTATTAGATAGAGTCATTGTTGTTTTAATGTCTATTGGTGTGGTTATTGTGTTGAGAAACGATGTAAATGTATAGGGCAGAATATTGAATTGTCATTGTAAGGTTCTATAGTTTAGGTTGGTTACAGTCTAAGCTTAAAATCATAGTTCGCCGATTAGTTATGAAAGGAGTTTGCAATTGTAAGAGCAAGGAATTTTATTAAAACACATAAGGGTATGGTAGTGGGGTCGATTTTATGAGTTAGGTTCTAAAGATTAAGCTTGAGGGGTAATGTCCGAAAGAGGTAAGATATTGTAAATTATTGGGATAAAAGATGTTTTAATGTTTTAAGAGGTAATGTTAGGGATAATGGTAAGATAAGATTTGAGTTTTTAGAGTGGCTGTTAGAGTGTGTGGTTGATAAGTTAGGATTTATACTTTTTAGGTATGATTTAAGTGCTATCGTATGATAAATTAGAAGTTTAGGTAGGGTTAGGGAAAGTTTTGTTAATAAATTAAGGAATGAAAAATGAGAATCAAAATTCGATTGTAGGAAAAGAGTGAGAGCATATTCTTAGAGCTCTGGGTAAATAAGGAAGAAAAGTGTTCTCATATTATCTGTAAGTATTGAAAAAGACGAAAATAGCCAAGTTCCCCTTCAACTAAAGACTTAATAAAAGATAGGTTTTACTGGTAAACAGAGTAAATTGGAGAGTAGTGAGATTATTTGACCAGGTTGTAAGAACGTCAAGGAATGGTAGGGAAATTTATGATCCTGAGAATGTCAAAGATAGTGAGAATTTGATGTTTAGGGTTAAATAGTGTTGAGGATAAATACTAGAGAATGTTTAATGTGGTGAGTTAATATATTGAGGAGAATAGAGTATAAAAAATATTCATTCAACATTATTTCTATGTACCAAGTATACAATAGTCCTAAGATTGAGCGGTTATGAAGAAATATGTAATAAATTTCAAGATTCTCATAAAATATTACCTTATTACATAGAGAAAGGCTATATATACGAGAACCTCTAAATTACTATAAGTCCTCAGAAATTTTGTTCTAAGGAAACGTTAATTATTAATCGAAAAAGTTATTTCACAGGTGTGAAGTATGAGATATTTATAATTGTTATTTAAAATATCAAAAGAAAGGTAATATGAATTGTTTTTATCAATAATAAAAACGTGATAAATAGTGAAAGGGTTTTAAAGGGACAGTACAGAGGTGGATATAGAGTGAAGTTACATCAAAAACTACATGAGAGTCGGAAGTTAATAGTTTAATATAATATTTCAAGGAATTCCATAATATAAATATTACTATTACAGGAGAAAGGGGAAACTCATACTAAGTCCAGAATTTTGTTTTCAGAAACGATTATTAAATTCGAAAAAATTATGTTCCAGGGTGAGTAGGATTAATTGTTTTTAAATAAATAAAAAATGGAAATAAGTAATATTGAATTGTTTTTATCAAAAATAACGTGAAAGTCAGTGAAAAGGGTTAATAAGGAGACAAGTACAGAGGTGAAGTATGTTGAAGTTACATCAAAACTTACGAGGGAGGGAGTGTGGGTTGATGTTTCTGGTTTTGATGATAAAATCTTCAGAATTGGTAATATATGATGAGGAAATGTGTCCAACAAGAGGTGAGAGTTGTTTAGCTAACCATTTAGATAATTTATAAGGGACAGGAATCTATGTATTGAGAGATGGCAAAGGAATAGTAGCATTTTATAATCTTTGTGTAGTAATGATGTAATGTTCTAAAAGAATGTTTTTAGTTATGGTTAAAGTATATTTTGCAGTAAAAGTTTTTAAGGATTTTTGGTTATGAGGAGGGATATATTTGTATTTGTTTCATCAGGAAAGTAAGTCGTTTACTAATTTAAATTATAGATAAGTCCAGTATTTCGTTTTAAGTAATAACTATATTATAATAATTTTGTTCAGATCTTGTAAGTCATGATGTCTGTTGTTTTTATTGTAAACGTAGTAATAGGAGATGCTGTGAGTAAGAATTTAAGAGGGTAGAGTTTTTCCTCTTATTTAATGGAGTTGAGAAATTTCTATGATTATGATGAGGCCTTCCTATTAACATCACAGAGAGTGGGTATTTCTTCGATGTAATGTTACGTTTTTTATATTTTTCAAAGTCCATTTTTAGCAATATGTATAAAATACAGCCATACCAAATTTTGTAGAGAAAATGAGAGTCCGTAACCCTTTAATAATTTTTTAATCATTATAGATTTTAAGATCTGATTTATTTATGACGTTGTTAATATTACCATTTTTCACCCACAGACGATTGTAATAAATCATTTATTAAATTTGTGTTGAGTTTTCTCTTTTTGTACAAATGATGATTAAGAGTTTTTTCTTAGATGGAGCCAATGAGCAAGATTGGTGAAAGGATATTCGAGGCAGAGTTAGGGAGCTCCTTTGTACTATTTTTTCTTTGAAAAAGTTGTGAGAGTATTTAAAAGCTATTCCAAAAGACGAGTTTTTAATTTCTTAGGCTTGATAGGTTGAAATTTATTTAAGAATAGAATTTCTCTTTTCGTATTTATCTAGGTGAAATAGGGTTCATATATTTGTGTTTGAATAGATTACTTGGTACCCAGGAGTCTTAATAAAGGCTTTTTAAAAAGGATTTCTATTTATCATCTAATATGCTAAACTAGCGACCAGTCGACTTAAATAGTTACTCGACCAATTAATTATTGCCTGAATATACAATTAGAAAGATCTTAACTACGAACTTAGGGAAAAATTTCTCAAATACAGAGATCAAATGATTTTTATCCAACAATTAACAAAGATTTCAATTAAGGTCTTCATTAAAAATTGCCTAAAACATATTTTCTAGCGGTTAACCGAAAAAACTCTTGGTGTACCAAAAGTAAATCTCCTAAATTCAACCAAAATGATATGAACGCCCTTCCCATAATATGACATAGAAGAAATTTAATAAAACTTTCTAACTAATCAAGACACAAGAAATCTAATACCCGCTTTTGGAATATATATGTAATTTGAAATACTTACAAATTTTCCGAAGAGACATGGTACAAACAGAACCCTAACTCTCTCGATATCTTCACCCAATTGCTCAATTTGGCTCATCTAAGAAAAAATTTCATCATCAATGAAAAAAAGAGAAAACTCAACAACAAATTTAATAATATTTATTACAATAGTGTATGGGTGAAAAATTCTAATATTAACAACGTCATAAATAAATCAGATCTAGAACTATCAAAAGATCAAAAAATTATTTTAGGATACGGACTCTCATTTTCTTTACAAAATTTGGACCCAATTTCGAAATTTCTTGTGGACTTTGAAAAATATAAAACCAACTTTAAAGAAGAATCCCACTCTCTGGATTTCATGGAAGGCCTCATCATTCATAAAATTTTCAACTCCTTAAATAAACAGAAAACACCCTCATAAAATTTTACACAGCTCTCTATTCACTTACAAAAAAAACAACAACATCATGATTACAAGATCTGACAAATGTAATAATATAGTTATACTTAACAAAACTGACTATCTATATAAATGTAACGACTTACTTCTGATAACAAACATATTCCCCTCTCAATCTAACCAAAAAACCCTTAAAAACGATTCGTCAAAAGTAAACTTAACACCATAAACTAAAAATACATTCTTTACAGAACATACTCAATCTACACAAAGAATTTAAAAGCTTATACTTGTCTCTCTGCCTCTCCAAAATTTTATGGAATCCCCAAAACCACATAAACCAAATACTCCTCTTTGCTCCATCATCTCTAACATAGATTCTGTCCCCTTTAAATTTCTAAATGGTTAGCTAAACAACTCTCCCCTCTTGTTGGACCATCTCATCATCACAAATTACCAATTCTGAAGATTTTATCCATCAAAAACAGAAACATCAACCCACAACTCCCACTCCTCGTAAGTTTTTGATGTAACTTCACTCGTTCACTCTGTACCTGTCCCTTTAAACCCTTTCACTACTTTCACGTTTTATTGATGAAAACAATTTCGTATTTTTTTTTCCTTTTGATTTTTTAAAACAATTAATCCTACTCATCCTGGAACATAACTTTTTCGAATTTAATAATACTTTTCTGAAACAAAATTCTGGACTTAGTATGGGTTCTCCCCTTTTCCCTAATAAGTAATATTTTTATGGAACTCCTTGAAATTTATAATTACATATTTCCTAACCCCATTCATGGACTAGAGTTACTTGGTTACAGAATGTAGATGATATTTTTTTGCATAACTATTCCTTCCACCTCACACAGTTTAACCCACATAACATTCTCGCTTTCCTCAACACTATGTTAACCCTAACATTTTAAATTCACCATTGAAACTTCCAGAATAATTCTCTAACCAATTTCCTTGACGTTCTACAACCTGGTCAGAATAATCCACTACCTTCTCCAATTTTCGATATTACCGTAAACCCTACTACAACCCTAGTTACATACATAATGGTTTGTCTTCCATTCAAACCAACACAAAAATAGGGAAACACTTTCTTCCTTAGTTCCTCAGAGCTCTAAGAATATACTCTCCCTCTTTCCTACAATCCGAATTTGATTACCTTTTCTCTATTTTTAACAAACTTTCCTACCCCAACTTCATTATACAACGAGCACTTAAACTACCAAAAAAATCCTTCTATCAACCGCACACTCAAAACCACTCTAGAGACCATACTTTATATTATCAAGTTCCATCTTTGTCCTAAACAATTAAAAAACATTGCCAAAGGATTCTTACACATTGTAGGTCATCAGAGGTCAACCCCTTATAGTTTACTAAGAAGTCCCTTAACATAAAATCGTACTCAACTACCATACCCCAATGTATTATATACCAATTTTTTTGCCTTCATTGCAGACTCTTATGTATCATTGGCTCTAAACTCGATGACTGAAGCGTAAATAGGACTGTACCAACACAAAGACATGACCTTACCCAATGACAATCAATATTCTGCTCTTACATTACATCGTTCACACATAACCACACTATATACATTAAAAACATTGATATCATACATTGAAAAATACACAGAGAAAACTATTTGAATCCTTAACTGCATCCTTAACAAGCAATAATTAACCAATAGAACACCAAAAGGCGAATTCAATATTAATCCCATCTCCTTAACAACATTATGAACTCCACTAATTTCTATAAAAATCTAAAAATCAAAATATAAATTTTACTTTTAAATTTTACTTGTTAATATTAAAATTTTAACTGTAGTCTTACAAAAAAACATGCACCTGAATGAGGTTTGCCTAACAAGAAACGAAAAATGGGCTGTGAAGAATATTACAAAAATTCTTCCTTATAGACTAACCAATACCGGACCTCTTCAAATTATTTACGTTCTCTTAAGAAGCTTACTATGGTTATTAAAATAAATACATCTTCTCCTCTCCTT
>JABUQX010104235.1:0-2500 GCA_015478945.1 Trachelipus rathkii
ACCACAACGAATGTAAAAATACTTTTTTTTTTTATAAAAATTTGAAATATAATTTCTCTATAATTCCTACAGTTATCATTATCTGTTCAAATTCGGTAATCAGCTTAAAATTAAAAATTTACTTTAGATCAAAATGTCAATAGTAGATACTTTGTGCCATATATATATATATATATATAATATATATTATAATATATATTATATAATATATATGATACTTATATAGTTTAATATATCATAAATATAATATAGTATTTATAAATATATATATATATATCTATATATAAGTGATAGTATATATAATATAATATATATAAGATAATAATAATAAATGCATTGTATTTAGGACAAAAACTCAAGTACTCAAGATGAATGCCAAAACTCAAGAAATTTGAGAAATTGTTCAGAGAGTTGGCTATCTTCCGAGTAAAGTGAGTCTTCATTCGATAAAATGTCTAAAAATTGCTCCGCGTTCCAAAGGCATCGTATGATATTTGTACTATTTTATTTTTTTTGAATTATAACTTCAAAATATAATTTCCCTATGATTTCTATATTATATTTTTATATGTAGTTTAATTTATAATAAGTTAAAATTTAAAATTTACTTTAGATCAAAAGGTCAATAAGTACACTTTGTGCCCATATATACTATATATATATATATATATATTATATATATATTATATATATATATATATATATATATATATATAATATATATAATATATATATATATATATATAGGTGAGTAGCATACTCGCAGCGATGAAATTACCTCCCGGTTTGGCTTATGGCCTATAGGGTCTCCCATGACATTCCAGTGCCTACCGGTTCGCCTCTCTCTCCTAGGTTCTCTTTTGCGCTCATATCCACACTCATCCTCCAGACGACATCTTACAGACACCAACTTTTATCCCCATATCATATACACATACTCATATCCAGTTATCCACACTCCTCTTCTAGACAACATCTTACAAACATCCATATCCCTTATATCCCTATGTGTGGGGAGAAAGAATTGCCCACAGCGTATGTCCTGCGTATCGTAGTGGCCATAAAAAATATATTTTCTGTATAAATAAGAGAATTAAAGAAAACGAATTCGGGGATAGCATTTATATCGTAATATTTTAAATCTATTTTGTTTAAAAAACTTAAAAAATAATTTTTTTACCAGTAATTATTTATTTTTCCATAATAATATGTACTTTTAATGATAAAACAATATTTATAATGTTTTCCATATAAAAATTATTGTTTATATTGTATATAACTTTATTTCTTAGACATCTTGTAAAATGAATTTTCTTTAGATTGGCGGGCTTTATAAAATAAAGTTGATGTTTCGTTTGTAAAATAAACTTAGCTTGATTCCAAAGCATCGAGAAAAATTGATATATGTTAAAGAGTAATGTACTTGACTTGAGGTCATCGACTCTTTTAAATATATTAAAGATGATGTTTAATAAAAATTAACCAAAAACAAATAGCGGTTTTTAGCCCCTTACTATAAAGTGATAACTATAAAAGCTGCTATAACAACTTATGCTGCTGGTTCGCTTAGTATCGACATCCAAAGCGTAACATAAAGCTTCCTGGTGGTGTTGAGACGACTTCCAACAGCAAATCAACATAGCCAGAGCTGTCTATTTAGGTTTCTTAACGTAAAACGGAAGTCATTGTAAGAAACTTCAAAAGAACAATCAACTACTACATGTGCGGTTGAGGAACAGGAAGAAGATGTAACTACAAGCCCTTCACTACACACACACACACGCATATATATATATATATATATATATGTATATATATATATATTATTTTTAGTGTATGTAAATGTTGAAAGCAAACATACATATAATATATATTATTATAATGCTGAAATGAAGATCATATACAAACTAAGAACGTTCATATAAATATCTTATATGAAATCCCTATATATATATATATATATAAACTTAGATAAGAGAACTTATAGACTCACATATACTATATAGTATATATACTTATAGTATACCAACACACCAGAATATATATATATATATATATATATATATATATATGTGTGTGTGTATGTGTATGTGTATGTGCATGTGTATGTATGTATGTGTGTGTGTGCGTGCGTGTGTTCATGTAGTGCCCGAAAAATTTGTATTGTGGTATTTATGCGAGTATTTGGTTTAAAAAAAATACATTTTTTTTTGTAACGTAAAAATTATATTTCTTAAAATATTCGCAATTTTATTTATGTAGAGATATTTGAGTACTTATATAGGTTAAAAATGATCGGATAAAGTTTCATAATACCGCATATGTGGAGTTTCCCTCACCGTTTGAGTACATCCATTCATGCTTTGAGTTTAAAGCGAAAAGTCACCTCAAAAGCATACATGCTTAAAGACAAGACCACCAAGACATGGGAGAAGCCGATATTTCCCAAGTCTTCGCAGTCTCAGAAAAATCGAACTCTCTCTAGCTCCAATCTTCATCA
>JABUQX010104235.1:7500-12500 GCA_015478945.1 Trachelipus rathkii
GAGCTTTGAGTGTTGGAGAAAGTTCCTCATATTTGTAAGCGGTTGTAAAATTCGAACAGGACTCCACGTGGAGTGTGGGATCTTCGCTCTTATTGGCCAGTTTGCTGAGGCGAGGACCAATCACAGCGTTAGTAGGAGAGGGTGTGATTTCTGCTGTTTTTACTTCGTCAGTAGCTTCAGTTTCTTCGTCATTTTGATCAACATTATTGATATTATTTATTAACAAATATTCTTCTAGTGGATTTGTCTTTTTTGTTATTAATTTGAAAGAAACTTTGTAACTAGTTAATAAATTTAAACTTCGGATTTCTCGAATATTATAGTTTTTGTCATCATTTGTTCTTTTATACTTATTTATAAGCTCTCTACACTGAGTTTCTATATTAATATTTTTATTTGTGAGGAGATATCCGTATTTTTTGAAGACTTTCGTGAGGCAGACCAGCAGTCGATTTGCCTCGTCATAATTTCTCTCTGTAGGAGAGAGAATTGAACTATAAAAGGCAATCGGAGGGTCACCTTCGGCAGTAGTGGATAAAATAACTGCTGCTGCAGATACATCTGTGGTATGTATGATAATTTTGTAAGTAGAAGATGCACCGGGATAGGCAAGCACAGAAGCATTTTCAAAAGCCTTTTTAATATTTTCGAAGGCTTTGTCTGCTATTGAATTCCAGCAGACGCGGCGGTTTGAGTAAGGTTTCCCCTTCAAAAACATATTTAGGGGCGCTGTTATTTCAGAAAATAACGGAACGCTGCTTCGATAAAAGCTAACTCTTCCCAGGAAAGATCTTAATTCTTTGATGGTCCTGGGCTTTGGGGTGTCTAAGATATCCCCAATTTTCTCGTGATTAGGTCTGATACCGTTTTCATTTACAGTATATCCCAAGTAATCAATCTCTTTTTTGGCCACTTGGCATTTTGCGGGATTTAAACTGATATGTAGGTATTTTAACCTCTTCAGCACCTTCTCCAGGAGGATTTTGTGCTCGTCCTCGGTCTCTGTGTGAATCAAAATATCATCCATATAGGCCTGAGTATTTGGGAGGCCTTGTATGACTGTGTCAATGTAAGCTTGAAATATAAAAGGGGAAGAAACGTATCCCATTGGAAGGCTCCTGTAGGTGAAAGAGCCGACGTTTGAAGTGATGGTAAAGTACTTTTGTGAGTCGGGGTCCAATGGCACTGAGTAGAAGGCCTGGGTTACATCAAGTTTGGTGAAGAGACGGCTCCCCCGCAGGTTTGATACTGCATCCTGAAGGTGCGGGAGTCCATAGATTCCGATCTCAGCTCTTTTGTTCAACTCTCTAAAATCGGAAATTATTCTGACTCGATTTTCGCTTTTCTGTAGAACACTCATGGGGAAAGACCAGGGAGAATTGCTGCGGCGCAGGACTCCTGTGGCCACTAGATTGTCAAGTTCTGCTTTTGTTTGAGCATAGAGTTTATGGGGGACTCTCCTCGGCCTAAGGGAGATGGGAGGTCCTTTTATGTCTATTTTGTACGGGTAAGCGTTGGCGAGTTCTATTAATACTCTTTCTGGAATAAATGCGGCTTCTTCGTCAGTAGTTATTTGGCCGTCCTCAGCTATCAATGCTGTGCTCATTCTCTTATTTTTATTTTTATATTTTTCAAAGATTTCATTCCACCGTTTTTCTTGTTTTAATTTTATGTGGTGGTTTTCCGGGAGATAGGGGTTTACAAATAACTCTGAATATTTCGATAATAACTCATTAAAATTTAAAGAACTATGAGGTACATGCACAGAAGGAGGAGGAGAGAGAGAGAGATTTGAAGGAGAAAAAGCAGGAGCATCATTAATATTGAAATTCACATTTCTACTCAATTTTAAGGTATTATTTGTAATTTGATCTAGCAATAAATCCTCTTTAAAATTTATGCCCATCTCAAAATTCTTTAAAAATGTTAATCCTAAAATATTGGTACTTACATTAGCTACATAGAAAGTATCCCGATAAGTACGTCCCAATCCCAGATCGATTTCAATATTTTTAATATCATAAATAGCAATTTTTGAGTTATTGGCTGCGAGCAGATATCCTATAGGTGCTTTTTGATGGTCATTAGCATTGCACGATAAGATATTGCTTACAGACCCACAATCTACCAAATAATCGATCTTATTTAGTGTGTCATAGACTATATACAAGGTCAAATTGTCAATCTTGCAAACCCTTTTGTCTCCCTCAACAGCGGCTGTAACAGTCTTACTGCTTAAGCAGCGATCGTCATCAACACTTAAATTAGTTGGGTCTGACCGGATATTTGCTTCATTGCTTCCATTTTCACTTGTATTGTCTATAACACCCCCCCCATTTAATAATTTGAGTAAAAAAAGATGTATCCCCACATGCGATGGATTGACAGTAGTAACAAATTTATTATTTAGTACATTACCACCCGTTTGAGACATTTGTTTTGAGACCTTTGTTGACATCAGTATTATTTAATATAATATTATTATTTGTTGATATATTTTTGTTTTGTGGACTACTACTACTTTTCATATTTAAATTTTTAGAGTTCTTTAAACTAGAAGGAGCATGCTTTCCTTGTACATTTGTGTGAATTGAATAGGTTTCATTGATAAAGTTTTTATTTATTTGTTCATTTTTCTCATTTTTATTGTTATTTTTAAGGGGATTTATATTTTCCATTTGGGTAGTGCTGGTAGTTGTATCTACATTTTGATCAATTTCAGGATCAATATTGTTCATATTGTTTTTAATACTAATATCATTTTCATTGTCAATATTATTATTATTATTATTATTTATTTATTTTATTATTATTATTATTATTATTATTATTATTATTATTATTATTATTATTATTATTATTATTATTATTATTATTATTATTATTATTATTATTATTATTATTTATTATTATTAATTAATTATTATTATTATTATTAGTAGTAGTAGTAGTAGTAGCAGTAGTAGTAGTAGTATTTTTGCCACTATTATTTTTTTAATGTTAATAGAGTCATTATGATTGATATAAAATTTTTTTTAATTCACCAGCACTTTTATTTTGTAAGTTTCTTTCATTGCACTTATCACTGTTTGTAAGAGGGTAATTTATCACTTGGATGGTATTATGAAATCTCACTTTTCTATTGTGAGTATGTTTTTCACGGCTGCTATTTGATGGTAAATTTTGCAGCCTCGTTAGCAGTTTTCCGACGATGATGGGACATTTTGTGCGACATTTCTCTGGTTATTACTATAGATTAATGGGTACATAGGACACTCATTACTCTCACATTTATAAGCTTTGAAGAGATAGCGAGAATGATAGAAGCATAATTGATTTACAGCGTTATTAAATGCTTTACTGTATCCATTCGCATCTGATCCTGAGTAGCGTGACCTACTTTTGTCGCGTGTCCGATTTCCTCTCTCAGCTGTGTCTGGTTGGCCTTTTACGAACAGCTAAAATGCGTGCGCGAGTTCGTTCACAGTCTTTGTGAGGTTGGCCATCTGGCGGGCAAGCTGGCCTTCACCGCTGTTACCAGCTTCATGTTTGCGCTCTTGGTCGCGCGCGCTGAGAGGTGGGTAAGCGGAGTCTGTTTCTCTCGTGTCTGTTCGGTTACGCACAGAGTTTACAGAACTCCATGTCTGTTCATCGTTTGGTTGTTGGTAATTTCGTCCCTTTCGAACAAAATTTCTGTAAAGGTCATCTGCGACTTTAACCATCCTGATTAAGTCATTATCCTCAGCCAGGGAATAAACTGACATCTGGATATTTTGGGGCATTTGCTCTAAAAAGAGGTCTATGGCAAATTTGGGGTTGTGTTCTACCAACACATCGAAGCTTTTATTCCCCAATACCCCCTTTACTCGATGGAGATATTCGCTGGGCAATTCTTCGGGTCTCATGCCCTGTTTGAATACGTCCCGTATCCGATTTCTCAAGGCGGGAAGGTAAACTTCTATATTTTCTAATAGCAGACGATAAGCGTTATTTTGGAGGGGGAATGTAATTTTTGAGACCAAATTAGTGGGCAAAATTGGGGCCAACAAACGAACACGTTCGTGGGTATCTTCTATATGATTTAATTTGAAGATCGTTGTTGTAGCACTTAGCCAATTTATGACATCATAAGGGTCAAAGGTTGGTAACTGACTTGATGTTAGTTGACTGTATGTTTTTAATGGTGAGTTAGTATCAGAACGCCTCGCTCTTTTCTTTTGGCGCGAAGATTGTGGCGTGATTTCCATCTCGGCCTCTGATGACGATACAGATGGGCCTGCGTCATCCTGTGCGGGTGGTATTCGTTGGGGGGACGGAGATTTCCCCTTATTTCCTTTTGTGGACTTCTTTGTCTGAGTCCTAAGAGTCAGCTTCTTCGTTGATACCATTTTATATGGCCTTGTTGTTACAGACTGTGTGTTTTGGCGTCGCTTTTGAGTCAACTTAGGCGTTTGAATTAAGCCTAATGTCAAGAGCTTGATTTTGAACTCTCAAATTCCCGAAATGGCAACGGGTTTTCTGTTACCAACCGGAATGTGATAATAACGACTTTCTTTTCTTATTTTCAAAGAAGATTAATAAGAAGCTTATTCTTCACGTTATTTTTAATTTCGACTCAAATAATTCATTTAATTTATTCACATATCACTATTTTAGCACTGAAATAACGAGAAAGTAACGAAATTTTTTTTTTTTTTTTAAATTTTTAACGTATCTGACTCCAAATTAGGGGGGTTCTAATTAGTCACTTTAGGGGGCAGCAGCTCCCTAATTGTCACTACTGGGGTTACCAATGATGTCTACGCTGAAATCACTTCAGCTATCAAAATGATTAATGAGCTTGCACTCATCAATCATGGGGGAATTGATTGATAATTACTTTCCTCGTAGGTGCTTTATTATGATAGTGAGATGACAATTGACAGATATGGTTTTGATCAACTAAATGAATAGGTAATTAAGATGCACAACTCGGCGTTAGCACTATAATAAATTACACA
>JABUQX010104235.1:17500-28369 GCA_015478945.1 Trachelipus rathkii
GCTGTGGTATAAATAAAGTGAAATATCCGTCTATTCAATCACTGACGCGCAAAGACGTAACATATTCAAAAAACTCACCTCTTTATACGAGCAATATAAAAATTCTTACAAATAATAATAAACAACACATGCACCAGATAATATAAGCATAAAAACAAATGTCACGATTCTCACCTTATAAATAGAGATACTAACTAACTCAAGAACAATAACATCAAATTTAATCCTAATTTCTAAATAGCTGATAGAGACAAATCTGGTGTCAAAAGTCATTTATATATATTCGACAAATGCCTCCGATATAATTTTATATATGCATAGTTCCCATCCTATTATTTAAGACCCCTAATATAACAACTGCTTTTAATATTATACCATCACCACTAATTAACACGTTTAAAACACTAAATATGATGCAGTATATATTTAAGACTATTCCAGATTTAGCCCAATCCCCCCACACATAAAAAATTACCTGATCTATTATGAACAACACAAAAAGAACAAAAAGATCATATCCAACACTAGACAAAAAATACTGAAAAATAGCCCAAACAACCAGTTTAATACGACTCAATTTAGGAACTTCACATCGTGCTGCAACAAAAAAAAGATACATATATAATAATATATAAAAATATCTCTCCATCAATCCAAAAAAAAAAAAACCTAATAATTATCTATAGAAAAAAAAACAATGTAAAAATTAACCTAATACCTAATTCATATAAAACAAACCTAAAAAGCACGCATACTTAATCCACACACATTAACACTGAAATCCATGGCCAACCTAACCTAGGTACTAAAATCCCAAGACAATCATGCACCTTCTTCCGCTAGCTTTTAATCTCTGAATCAATCTCCTATAATCTGCTACTAATTCTTCTGACCTCTATGTCCTATATTCATTTGTTACCACGAATGCACAATCCACATCTGAAATCAACATTTGTAGTAGAATCAATCATCTCTATCTATTCCTATCCACGAGATCACTCACTCTGGCAGCTGGATAACATACTCTCAATCGGTTCTTTTTATTCTACTTTGAAAAGTCCTATCTTAGGTATCGTATCATAGAGTCTCCAATAAGCAATTTATCAGTCTTCCCTTAGAAAACTCAACATTACCATTGGCACTCTCTGATCCTCCCCATCTGGAAGACAGTCGAACCTGTTACTGCAGGTAACAGGCTGGCTGACTTTCGAGATCCTCATCTTTAAAACTATTCTAAATCCTACAGTATTAGCTCTCTGCAGACCTTTTTTCAACTACTTTATCCTTTCCCCTCATCTTCCTGCCTAGGTTGAATCACTGTCCTATCTACCCTATTATCCCGCTCCCTCCTTCGCCTCAACCATCCCTACTAACCTTTTTTTTTACACTTCCCTCCTGTCTCAACTTCAAATACAAGCTTCTTTCAATTCATCATATCTTTCGACTCAGTCTTTGCAATCTTCCTTCCTTAGCAACACATTCTCTGCATTTACAACACAAGCAGGGCAGTTATTCACATATTCACTCTCTCACAGTCCCACAGTTATCACACAGAGCATACTCACTTTAAATTATATCTACCTTTACACCTATGTACCTACAAGTTTACCAACTAACAGTTAAATATCGTTAAAGCCTAAAAAAGAAATAAACTAAATATCTTAAAACAAAAGGTAGGTTTTTTTAACAACTAGTTTAAGTATTGCTAAAGCCTAAAAAGAAATAAAACTAATATCTTAAAACAAGCTTAAATATAAAATTTGAACAAGCTTTTATCTAGCTTAGCCTAGGCCCAGGGATATATAATTTTTTTTTTTTTTTTTCTTTTTATGGTAGGCCTAACACGTAGTCCAACTTGTACCAATTATTTCACCAGCTACAGTTTACTAAATATCACTGCACCAGGAAAGAAATTAATATCTTAAAACAAGCTTGAATATAGTATAGCCTAGGCCCTAGGCCAAGTCTATATAAAAAAAATTATAAAATAGGCCTAACTTAGGCCATGGCTCTGGTAAACCTAATTTAGTTTAAATTACCACAAAATTAATATAACAATTGTTAAAGACTATAGTTAAATGCAGAAAAACTATTTAATAATTCAAATAAACCTGCAAACACACAGTATACAGGAAATCTCTTACTACTCTAGCCTATTGTTAACCTATAAAACACTAGCCTAAGGTTAAGCTATCAAACAGTGACCTAGTCCTTTACTTGACTAAATACAATACAAATTTCTAAATACCACAGTTAGATACACAACACTAATTTGTTAACTAAATTCACTTGCAAATTAACATACAGATTATAGTAGTAAAATGGCAGAGCAAAAATAAACACCCCCTCAAAACCATAATCGGAGAAAAATGTTTATGTATGCATTATATATATTAATATATATATATATATATATATATATATATATAAATATAAAATATAAAAAAAAAAAAAACTCAAAAGTAAATAAAAATATATAATAATATAACAATACATACTACCAAAAAAACAAAATAAAAACCAACTTCAAGATGTTAAGACCACTTTGAAAACAAATAAGGTTATTTGAGGGAAAAAAGTATATTTGTTTGAACGCTAAAATTATAATATAATACCTAAACCTACAACTATACGCAACGCAACAAAAAATACTCATACTCCACAAATCCTACTCACTAAACACTACCTCACCAACCACAATAATATACTAATACTCAGCAAGCGCCCCAAACAATAGCCTCACCCACATATAGTACTACCAACTCGAAAAAAAATAAAAAATATAAAATTATGAAAACATAATAATTAAATAATGACTATATAATGTTTAGTATAAATGATGTATAAAGAAAATATATGTATATAATAAATAATACATATAATTAAATAAATAAGATATAATAAAAAAAAATATATAAAATAAATAATATTAATAACAAAAAAAATATAAATGTATACTAATATACAATTATAAATATATAAAAATAAAACAAAATATATACGAAAGTAATATATGAAATTTTTCTTGAAATAAGTATATATGATTCTAGGGCTAGTAGTAGATGAACGAATTGAAGCAAAAATTCAATTAAATAAAGCCAATATGAAATATATAAGCTATCCTTCAGTACCTCCCTAAAAAACCTATAACCGATAATATATATAAAGTAAACAAGATATTTAAAACTAATGTAATATAAGGTATATAAAAAGTAATTACTAAAATATACATATAATAACGAATTATAAAAATAAGTATAATAAAAAAATATATAAAAATCTAATATTAGTTTTGAACATTATCTAATAATATATTAATAATAATTCAAACCAACATAATAAATATATATATGTGTGTAGCTGTGTGTGATAGATAGAGTGTGTGTCTCCGCCTTAGGAATGCGTGGTCGTCTATCGATCATAACTCGGTGAAAAAAACAAAAAAAATAGATCGTGTGTGAACCTGTGAAGTCGAGAAATTAAACCGTCTTAGCACTTTCTTATTGCCCCACCTCCACACCAACACGAAACAATATTACGTCTTGAAAAATAAAAACAACATTGCAAAACTCAAAGATCATTATCCCTTCCATAAAAAAGGAAAAAAAACAAAACTCGTATATCTATTTGTCAGGTAAGTAAAAAAGCTAACTCAATATCCCAATACAGAAATACGAAAGAATATTACTGATAATATGTACAGTGACACTGAGGAAACTTTGAATGAAAAAAATAATGATCAGAAATACGAAGTATCAAGATAGGATGGCAATACTATATAAAAAACAAAAAATATATATATATAATATAATATTATAAAATAAATATAAATAAAGATAATAAAACTATACAATATTAAAAAAAATAAATATAAAAAACCTACCAAGAAATCATAATAACACTATAGAATAATAACCAAAATAAAAATAATAAAAATAACAATCAAATATTAATAATAAAAAAACACTAACACAAAACTATATATAACTAAAATATAACAACGATACGCTATAATATATATACTAACTAATCAATATACAAACAAAATACTATAGTATAATAATATACTAAATATAAATAAATAAATAAATAATATAATATATATAATTCATAACAATAAAATAAAGCCAAAACCCAAATAAAAATATATACCCTCACCCAACGATGGATTATACTATATAATATAAAAAAATAAAAAAATATAAAAAATATACATAAATAATAATATAATAAATATATATATAGTTATAAAAAGTTATAGAAAATAAAAATTAAAATAATAAAATAATATATATATATATATAAGATCAATATACGTACTATATATACGAATATAAAAAAAAAATACTCTATAAATGATACCTATAAAAGAAAAAGAAATATCAAATAATAACCCAATAAAATAATGCCAAAATGCTCAAAATAAACAATAACAAAAGGTTTGATTTCAAAGAGGACAACGTTTTCGAACTCAATACAAAATAAAAATAACTACATAACCAATTAATATATATTACAGTTACATGATACCTACCACTCACCAGGGTAAGAGCTTTTTCAAAAACCCGCCGAGGAGGGCACAAATAAAACCCTAATAATCCCAGCCATTACAATACATTATATATACCCAACGGCCCACCAAATATAATAAATAATAAAATATGAAAATCCACCATTACAAAAAGAAAGAACACAAAAATTAAATCAAATCGGAACGCTAAACCCACCCTGTTCCTTGCAACCTAACGCAAGATATCCCTCCCACTCCGAGACAAACACGAGTCAAATAGAGAAAGAAAAAGTTGAAAATATAGCAGGGAAAATAAGGAAGAAAAGGCGAAGTAGGTTCAACACAACAAAACAGAATGTCGCTGGAATAGAGAGAAAAAAAAACAAAGAAAAAAAAAAGGTACCACAAAACGAGAATGATCACATCGAGTTTCTCCATTATTTCATACAATATTTTCATAGTAGAGGAAACCCAAGCACCTCTAATAGTGATTTATAAAGAAAACGAGGCGAACGCAGTGTATGTGGAGGAAACTATATATAGTATATAAATAAAAAAGAATAAATATAATATAATTAAAAATATAGATATTATAAAAACAACAAAAACTAACACACATAACCATAAATTAGTATAGCTGTAGGAGTTAAACTATACTATATAATATATATAATAACTATAAATCATACAAACTACTAACTATAGTAGCATAAAAAATAACTCATAATAACCCAACCCAAAAAAAATATAATATATATATTATTAATAACAAATAATAATATAAATAATAATATATAATAATATATATTATATAAATATATAAATAATAATATAATAATATAAATATAATATATATATAATATATAAAAAAATAATATAATATAATAATAATATAAATCATTAGATATAAATAATAATTAATATCTATAAATACACAAACCTATCATATAAAACTACCCCTCACTCAATAAAAACTACAAGAACGCAGAATAAATAACCACTCATACTATACTAAGCCGCCCCCTACCGCCGCCGGACGACCCCATAAAAATATTATAATACTATAATAAAAAATAATATATATAAAAAAGATAAATAAAATAAGAAGTATATAAAAAAAATATAATAGTATAAAGTCACTCATCAGTACAAATAGTACAGACGTCATATATATATAATATATATATAAATAATTTAAACCCATATAAAAATCACTCACCCTCTCACATAAATGATAGTATAAATATAAAAATAACATATATACAAGAATATGACTAAATATACAATAAACATAATAATAACAACAAAATATACTATAAATAAATGAATAAAAAAAAAATAAATATTCAACTCATATTAAATAATAAAATAAAAATAAAATAAACCTCATATACATAAGTTAAAAGACGAATAAAACCCATAATAACATAATAATAATAACAAAATTAACAAATAATGAAAAAAAAAAAAAAAAAAAAAATAATTACTATGCTAATAAAAAACAACAAACAACGACAAAAAACTAAAATAATATGAATGCTGAATTTCGATAACATAAAAAAAAAAAAATAAAAAAAAAAAAAAAATAAATAAAATATAAATAAGTATAGTACTATCGTAAGCCTACGAAGTAACTAAGAAGTATATATAGTATACAATACCACCCCTCAAATACATAATATATACGAATAACAACTCACCCCTTATAAATTATAATCAAAGCTATATATATATTAAGTAACGTAGATAAATAAAATAATAAAAAAAAAAAAAAAATACATAAATCTATACAAAAAATATCTAGAAATACGGCAGGCATAAACTAACCGCATGATCAATACCTAAATATATAAAAATATAAAAATAAAAAAAATAATATGCTATAGTATATAAATATATAATAATATATAATATATACATATATAATAATAAATAAATATATAATAAAAAATAATATAATAATATAATAAATATATAATATGTAAAATAATAATAAACAGTCCTATATAGATCAAAATATAAAAAAATATATATAAAAAATATACAAATAAAAAAATTATAAATATACTACTATATAAAGTGTAAATCTAAATCAAACTCACCTATACACTATGTACTAATATGATAACAAAACACACGCAACCAATAAATATATAACAAACCCTAAAATAAAAAAATGATGACTAAATAAACTATAAAACAACACAAAAACCGCAGATAAAAAAATACATCACACCTACTGCAACAGCTTGTTTGCAAAAAAAATAATACTATAACACACTTAAGAAAAGCATTTACAACTGTAACATATCATAAAAATACAAAAAAGATAAAAAATAAACCCTGATAATAATACCCATATATATAATATATATAAATAATATATATATATATATTATATATACACCTCACATGACCTATAACCCACGATATTATCACTCATAACCCCTTAAAACCCAACGGCGTACTCAACCAACCAACGAACTAGCAACCTATATATAACATATAAGAAAAACAATAACTAAATTACTCTAGACTTTTACATAAATATAAGCTATATATTAACCCTTACCCTAACTAATAGCTACTCAATACCCCACCTATATACCCATATATAAAATATACATATATCAATCACGAACTCACCACAAAAGGTATACCAAACCCCACCCACCTCAATAAAACCAAGCTATATCCATATTACAAATAACTTACATACCCATAAATACAAACCCATACACAATCAAAACCACAATACGTAATATCCGCTATACGACCTCACAAATAAACTGGAATAGTTGGACCCAAACGGTGCATTAAAAACATCGCAAACCAGAGAAATCTGCAGAACAATGCAAATGCAAATTTCAAGAGCGTACACCAAAAATAACAGTTTAATAAGCATGCACCAAAACAAAACAAGCGTACCGACAACGAATATAGACTGAGAAATAAATAAAGATAGAATCGAGATAGGAAGATCTCATAATGAGAAAGACTCATAGATAAATTAATTCAAAAATAAGCGGTAAGAAAACAGTGATTTGATTTAATTTAAGCGATAAATAATAACCGCAAATAATTTTATACTAAAAATACACAAAAAAACCTAAACAAAAAACACAAGCAACAGGCAAAAACACAAGAACTAACGTTATATACTGATATCCGGAATCATCACTCAAAACAAGTATACAAAAAACTAATAGATCACTAAAGCCGTATCCTCACAGTATAACCAAAAAACTATATGAAACAACGTACTAATAATAATATTACAAACTCTTTTTAAAACATGTTGAGAATAAAGCCTAGACTACAAAAATAACCCTAGCACATACTAATATATATACTTATAAATATAGCTCCGACATAAAAACTCACCTACCTATGATAATACAATCAAAACAACAAACGCCTCAATATACACTATTAGGTCAATACACATCACCAACATATAAATCTCATAAATAACCATACAAAAATATAAAAACTAATACATAATAAGAAACATATAAAGACGACCATATCTCTAATACAAAGAATAAACAAAGTACAAACATAACTCACTCACAAAGACAAAGTACTATACACACAAAACAAATAATAGATACATAATATAACGAACATAGTTTATCAGCAATACTTAGTAAAAGAAGCGTATAATTAATAATAATATAAAGAATACGATAAAGTCTCGAAATAATTGTTACTCATACAAAAACTAAAAACATAACTACGTAGTAGTATAAACATATATATATAACAACAAAGTACTCACAACAGTAACCAAGCAACACCCCAGAAGCCCTCATAAATACTAAACTCACTCACTCAATATATTAATATCAGTAATAAATAATATCAGCACTCATAATCACTAATCACATAAAGTCCAAGTCTAACTCCCAAAAAATAATACTAATAATAGCTGAAACAAAAATAAAAAAAAACTACATAACAGTTACAGCCAACTAGTAAAAACAAACCACAACGCATGACTCACTATAATAGTAAAACTAACCCTCACACATATATACAAAACCAAAAATAACTCACAAAGTAAATACACCCGTATATAATATAGAATAAGAATAATAGAAATATAATATAGATATATTTTATTAAAAAATACATTATATATATAGATATATATATATTAATAAATAAGTATAAATAATATATTATCATATATATATATATATATAAAATAATATATTAATATAAAAATATATATAATATAATATAATAATAAATATATATAAAATAAAATTATTATATATATATAATATGTTAATTTATATTATATATAATATATTAATAATAATATATATAATAATAATAAAAATCACAGAATGAGCAAGTAAAAATATAATAAAACAAATCCACCTTACAGTAAATACTATAAAAAATAAATACCAAAAAAATAAACATAAAAATAAAAAAACCTCATATATAACTAGCCCATAGCAAAAATATATAACGTAAATATATATCTATAGACACAAGCAAATCCAATAAAATATTATAGTGCAAAATGTGTTGTAATGTGTGTATTTTGTGTTCGAACGTTCTAGGGCAAATAATATATATATAATATATACTATACTATATATAAATAATATATATTATAATATATTATTAATATATATATATAATATATATATTATTACTTATATATTATATATATATATAATATAATAAATACCATAAATTACCTTAGATAATAAAAGCTAGGCTATATGAATATACCTACACCACAAATATAGTATAAATAATATAATAAATAGATAATAAAACATAGATATATATAATAAATAAATAAATATATAAAATATAATATATAAAAAAATATAATATAATATATATAAAAAAAAAATATAATAATATCTATAAAAATTAGATAATATAAAATAAAATACTATATAATATAAATATAAGATAATAATAATAAAAATAAAACAATATAAAATATATATATAATATATTATAAAACAATGTGTGCCTTAATTTTATATGGTATAGTCGGAAACAAAACTTTTAAAACTTATTGAATTCTAATGAGAAAAAGGGGGAACGAGAAAGAAATTCTGATAAATGTTTAATTAGTAAATTTATAGCAAGGCTAGATGCCAATTAATGAATTATTATATATAATATAGATAATATTAATTATTTTTTTTGTTTTATTATTATTACTATTATTATTAAATAATATTATTATTATATATCTATTAAATTATATATTAATAATAAATTATCAAAATTATTAAATTATCTCATTATATATTATGATATTAATATTATTATATGAATTATTATTATATATATTATTATAAGAATATAATTTATTATTATTATTAATTAATTATTATAGTATTCTTAATTATTATGAATTAAAATATAATATTACAGTAATTATATTTTAATTAATATTTAATGATATTAATTATTATAAAAAAATTCATTAGATTGATAATTAATTAAATAATCATTATTTACCATATATATTATTCCAAAGTTACTAATTATTATTACTATTCTATTGAAAATAAATATATATTATATATCTTATTAAAAAAAAATATATATCAAAGTTATGATTATTATTATTAATATCTTATTAGATTAAATTAATTATTTTATTATTATTATAATTAAATGTCAATCTCACTATTAACACTCTCACTCTCACTCCCGGTATTTTTTATTAAATTAGAGAGTGTACATCAATATGATTCTTTGATTTATACATATATTATTGATTTAACTACTTTCATTAGATTAAATACTATTTATATTTCAAAATACATTAAAATATATTTATAATACAATATAATATTATAATATAATATTATAATTATTCATAGTTCATATATTATTAAATAAAGCCAAAGAAGCAGATATTAATAGATGTACTCTATAACAAACCAGTAAAACCTAATGATCTCACTAAATTATTATTATATATTAGATAATCATTGATTCTTCTAGAATCCCTCAATCAAAAATGTATGAATCTATTAGTTATATCAATATAACTTCATCATATATACTGTAATCAATTAATAATGAGTAATACGAATAAAAATCAATAATAACGTAAAAGATTAATAATAATAAATAAAATATATAAAAAAAACATAAAGTAAAATAAGCATCAATAACAACCTATCACTCACGTACTGCAACGCAGCAGCCACACACAAAGAAATAATATATATAATAATATAAAACCTTATATTAATAATAATAAAGGTATAGCCCAAAAAAATAAATAAAGCCATAGATAGGATAGGTAACATATCAAACCTATAAGAAAAGTTAGTATACGTATATATATATAGGCAGTAAGAGAA
>JABUQX010104236.1:7500-10000 GCA_015478945.1 Trachelipus rathkii
AACATAAAAATCCTCTGAAATATCCATATCAATAAACCAACCAAAATCATTATAGTCTCTTGGCGGTAATTCTAAAGGAGCGCCTTGCATACGATATACACTAAAATTATTGACAGGGTTATACATGTCATTAGGACATTCTGAAAAAATATATCCCATATCTCCATCTGTTGGGACGGTCCATGGTACAGTGGGCATTCTGTAGGAATATTGTTCTTCAGTATCAATATCTCCATTATTTCTGTTGCTAGAAGTGGTTATTGTTTGTTCTTCTGGTAAGAATCTTGGTTCATTATGAATCCAGCTATAATAATCAATAGCTTCCTCAATGTTGGTATACATAGAAGCGAGTCGCTGTAACATTCTTTCGTCTTTTTCACGATCTTCACTATCCCTCTTCATGGTAGTGGAATTTGTTTATTATAATCTATTAATTTATTTAGATTAGAAGGAATAAATATTCCTATTTATTTTTAAAAATTTTGTTCAAAGTTCATCTTCAATGTATGTCTCTAAAGAATGAACTCTTTTCTGTAAACTATTTGAAGTTTATTTTTTATGTCTTCAAAGAATGAACTATCAAATTCTTTGAAGAATTTTAATCAAAAGAAGTTTCTAAAAATATAAGAAACTAATCAGAAAATATTTTTTCCATAGATAATCTATCCTTAATTGATTTATCTCTTATGGTTCAATAAATTTTCTATGATTTTTCTGGTTCTCAAAATTGCTCAATATTTGTAGCAGTTAAATTTCTGTTTCTAAAATATTTAAACTATATAGTAATATTTAAAAATTTTAAAATTGTTCACAATTTTCTAAGTTATCTGTAGCATTTTCTGTTGCTTTTATTGTAGCAATTTTCTAAGTCTTTCAGTTTACACACTGTCACTGTTTTCTAGTTTTCTTTAAATTATTTCTATGTTTTTAAAGAAAATATTTATATAGTTTTTTATTTAAAACTCAAAAATAAAAAAAAAAACATTAAGTGTTTCTATATAATTAAAATATTTCACAAGTGTTTATTACTATATTTTAATTAATATTGTTTATTAAGATCGGTTATTAATATTATTGATTAAAAATGTTTACCTCACTTAATTTATAGAAATTTTAATTACTTTGTTGTTAATTTTTTTCTAAGTTCACAAAAATTTGAACTATGATGTCTTTTTTATTTAAAACTATCATTGTCAAACAAAAATATTTTTCACTAAATTTTTCTGAGTTTATTTTTTTATTGAATATGGTCTGTTTAATAAAATATTAAATATTAAATTTAAATATTAAATATTATTATATATTAAAATACTGTTAATTGTATTGTCAATCACAATTAAAAAAATTAATAATTAAAAATTAATCACTTAACTAAATTAAATGAAATTTCTAATCACTTAATATTTTCTGATATAAAATATTAAATATAAACTATTTTAACGAAAATATTCTTTAAAAAATATAAAATATTTTTCTTAAGTCTTGTTCACAATAAGTGTTCTTTTATTGTTCTATAAAAATAGAATATTTTTCCAATGTTTTATTTTTGATAATGAAGTTTTCTTAATTAGTTTGTTTTCTGCAACTAATAAGATAGTATGTTTATTATCCCTTAGGATACTGATTAAAAAAGGATATGTTCTTCAAATGTTCTAGGTCATCTTTCTTGACCTTATCTGTTAAAGGTGAACTGTGACCTTGGTCTGTTCTAATGTTCTTCTTTTGTCAAAGGTGAACTATAACTCTAGTTTGTTCTAAAGTTCTTTTGTTCTTCTAAATTTGTTCTATATTTTTCTATTAAATATTTTCTATTAAATATTTTCCTAAGTTGGAATCAATGGGTTGATAACTTTCTATTATAGTCAATGGTTTTCAAGTTCTGTTATAAAGTTCTGTTGTGATAAAACCTTTTTCTAAAAGTTTGTGTTCACTGGAACAATTTCTACAAATTTTGTTCAATTAGAACATTAAAAATTCTATGTTCTATTAGAACAAATTTTCTCTGTCTCTTGTTGTTCTAGCGTAGATATCCTTTCGTTACTCGTCATCTTAGTTTCCACTAAGTAGATAAAAGTACTTCTTGTAAGAACCTTGACCCCAAATATAGGACCCACAAACACTCTATCTGATCTGTGTTCAATTAGAACAATTTCTGGTGTTCAGTGACCTTTTTTCTACTTGTCTTAGTGACCTTTTTTCTGGGTGGTCTTGGTCTGGTCTAAAAAGATTTTCTCACTTTGAAACTTTTATATTCGTTAAATTACAAAAAATAAAATAAAAATTTTTTTTTTTTTTTTTTTTTTTTTTTTTTTTAAATCACACGATTATTTTTAAAAATCACTGAAAAAAAGAACAAAAAACACTTTGGCGTTTTTGCCACACAAAAAAAAACGAAATATTCAAATTTTTTTACCTTTTCAAAATTTTTCTAGGGGTAAAAGGTCATTTTTTGTTGACCTTAATGATTTCAAAATTATTTACCCTTTATATATTCTACGGG